>JAVYIG010002221.1:0-263001 GCA_035222895.1 Strongylocentrotus droebachiensis
AACTCGGCTCTCAACTAACATAAGAAAAAGAGGATCATGGGGGCCAACAGGCACCGATTGGGGAAGTTTTCTATATAGAGGGAGCAAGTAGCTACAAGTAGGACAGTGGGGCTTTAATAAATTATATAACACGTATAAACTTACATCTAGATTTTTTGGGAAAGGATGTACCATCAAGAAAAATATATGATTATTTTATTAGAGAATTGCAATGTCATATGATTTACAGATAAGGGATGGGCAAAACAATTCAAATTATACAATATGATAAAGAAATTAGTAAATATTTTGTTTAGACCAAGAATAACATTAAAAGATTATTATCATTATTAATGATAGGGAGGCAGAGAGAACTTCAATTTAATTACTGCATGGGGCAATTTATACTAAGGATCATTTATTTAGATTTAGATTTGTTGAATATAATTTATGTTCGTACTGTAATAGGAAAGGGAAACATTCACATTTATTTTGTTTTTGTTTGAATGTTAAAATGATATGACAAGCTTTGATACAACGTTTTGTGTTAGATGAAATATAGGACTTAAATTGGTGAAATAATTTGTTAGATTGTCACTACGCTCGGAATACACAGGGGCGACGGGCGATTCGCTATTTGTTTGATTGTCAGGTAATTCAAATAGAATAACAAGTTGCAACACCATCATTTTTATGTTCAAATATTTTTTATTTGTATTTAGAAAAGAGGGTGTACTACCAACCATTGATAAAATACAGGGATTCCTTTTAGATTATAAGGATCAAGAAAAGAAAATAGCAATTAAAATGTGGTAATTAGAGCTACACTTACAAAAATGGAAAACAGTAAAATAAGAATCAGATTTAATTTGTAAGGCAGTATAGAATAAATTGTGTATACACGATGTTTCCCCCGTGAGCTGGTAACATTGGAAAGTATTGATAATTATGTATTTGTAAAAATGATTACGAAAGGAATGTGAGCAGATTTCCGGGCAGGTGGGGCGAATAAATGTGCAGGGTTAGGTTGGGTGGAGGGTGGAGGGGGGAGGAGGGGGGGGGGGGGGGGGGTTAGGAGGTAAAGGGGTTAAGGGTGTTTATATTATTTTTAAAATATTTTTTTAGTAGGTAGGTTGGTGGGTGGGGGTAAAGGTTTTTTTTTTTTCTTAGCTTAAAAACCTCTGTCATTATTCGTACGCAGTTCATAATTATCTAATGTAAATTGTTATGTATATGTAATTTCCTTTCTGTCATGGAACATCCATCTATATGTTGCATAAATATATTCACGAAATTGCTATTGATGTTTTTTGTTGTTTATTTGGAGGTATAAAACATGAATTAAAAAAAATATATATATTAAACCAAAAATTGCATGATATTTGACTGGTGGTCAATTTTGAAAAAGTATGTTATAAAGAAGTAGAAAGGAAGAAAGAAAAAAAAGAATAAAAGAATAGTGATCTGCCAGTGTCACAAATGAGGTATCAAATGATGCTCACCTTACCCTAATGTAATGCCTAAATCCCTTGAGCTTCATAGGGCTCCGCCCCCTGGATACCACGCAAATTGGTGACCTAGGTGCACAAAAAATGTCACACAGTTTGCTCGTTGCCCTCTACATGATCGTAAATACTTTAGCCCCCCCCCCCCACACACACACACTTTGAAACGAGTTCTGTGGGGCCTGCAGGTAACATGTAAGAGTGGTAGACTGGTGGTGATGCGGATTTTTGTTCTGCCCCCACAAACGTTTTTGCTCATTACGCCACTGGTGAGGGGGTAGCTATTTCCGTCACTCGCGCGCCTCTCATTTACTATGCTCCCTCGTCCTTCACATTTCGTCCCACCCCCGTCATTAAAAAATAAATCGCCGCCCCTGCTAGAGACGCAGTCGTATTTTTTTTTTGTTCACGAATGGATTGCGTAAAACGTGTGAGCGTGTATATGGATGAAAATATTTTCTCCAGAGAAATTGAATTTCGGGCCTATGATTTTTGTTGTAGTATAGAGGAAATGGGTAAGCTTCTGAAAAGTAAGTCACAGAATTTGCCACTATGCGTTTGATCTGTTTAAACTTTAATCATTCATCATTTTCTTCCGCTTTATTGGATTTTCCTCAAACAAAGAAAGAATTTGTTCCTATTTTCTACTCCTATTAACAATCTTAGTGTATCATCAGGGTAAAATTTACTTTTAATACTTGTTGATTCCTTTATCACGGTTGGTAGATTTATTGAAAGGGCGCCTAACTCCCCCCCCCCCCCCTCTCTCTCTCTCTCTCGCTCTCTCTCTCATTCTTTTCCCACTCTCTCTCTACTACATCATTCTCTCTATAATAATTCTCTCTCCACCACCTCCCCCTCTTCCCCCTCTCTCTTTCTCTCTCCCCCACTCTCTATTTCACCGTGTTTATCTTTCTCGTTCTCTCTGTTTCGCTCTTTCTTTCTCTCTCTCTCTCTCTGTCTACCCGCCTCGATCTCTCTGCCCCAACCCTGACACCATTAAACACACAGCATCTGCTACAACAAAATAATACAACTATTGTCTCGTAACCGTCCCTTAACACCCCGCCCAAAAGAGATCGAATTTTTCATTCTCTAGCTTTGTTGCGTACGCGTATACTCCGTGTTTTAACATGTGGCAACATATATATATTTATAAATGTATACGGCACAGACGCACAGTGATTTAATCAATGCTCGAGTAAGCAACAAAGGCGTTTTAACTCGGTCTTTCAAATACGATCGCTCTTTGTAAATGGTTCTGGAAATATGTGCAAAACTCAGTTTTCGGGTAGTGGATAATATTTCGTCTTCTCTATTCCTGTGTACAGGGTCCTCGAAAACGAAACGGGCATTAAGATTTAAACAATTCTTGGACAAGAATCTTCAGTGATCGATTCGTATTACAACTCGAAATAGGTAATTATATACATTATTATGAATTTGATTATAAAGTCCTATATTTGAAATTAGGCATGGAAATGTATTATAAACACTGGACTGCATTGTAAACGATTATTGTTCTTTTGAATATGTTTGACATGAGGTTTGAAACCTGCGTTAAAAATACATGTTTCAATTCAATTCAAGGTTTTTTTATTTCGAAAAACAGTACAATAATGCACATGCTGCAGCTAAAAAGCTGAAATGTATGTGTTTACAATGATCGAAGATACATAGAAAAGAATATCCATTCACAAAACACATCTACATTATCGTACAATGAAACCATAAGAGATAGAATACCGGTTTGGTTAAAAAGACAACTGTTCAAATACACAAATAAAAAAGATTGGGTTTTAAAAGAAAAACTTAAAACAATCAGCGATTATTAAGAAGATCAATAAAATATGGTATTGCACTTTGTTTAAAACGAGAGGTTTATATTGACTATACTTGTGTTTATTTCGTAATGACATGCCAACAATTTTTCGTTCAGGAATCCAGCCTTTGCATTGTGGGTTATTAATTAGAGATTCAGCAAAAACAATACATATTTTTTCACGCCTTATTTGTAATCGTTCAAGCTGGCATCGTTTCAAGGCGTCTTCATAACTATTATAAATTTTCTCTAAAATGATTTTACATACCCTTTTCTGAATTCTTTCTAAATTTTGTATGTGCTCTAAGGTAAGACCTCCATTAAAACAGGTGCACAATACTTTAAAAAGGGACGAATGTATCCAACATATATTTGAATTAAGTCAGGAATCGGTAATTTATATTGCTTAACCATTCTAAACATGTATTGTTTTCTATTGCGCTTTTTTAAAACTTCATTTTTGTGAGTGTCCCATTTCAAATTTTGCTGGATGTAGACTCCCAGAATTTTTATAGATTTTACATATGACAATTGTGAGTCACCAATACTAAAAGTCTCAGGAATAGATGGTTTTTCATTAATGTAATTCTCATTGCAGTACATTTGTTTGGGTTTAGTTTCATGTGATTATTTTCTGTCCATTCTAATAAATTATCTAATACATTTTATAAATGTAATGCTTCCTGGGAGAAATTTCAATAGTTTAAACATATTTGTGGCTTACACCCAGTAAATAAGATCGATTGATCGATCTGTAATTGAAAAACAAGTCAGAAAAAATCTTGGAACTAGCGGGATTTGAACCTGCCATCTACTGCTTGCCGGGCAGCGACTCTACCACCAGGCCACCACTGGTCCATGGCACAGAAAATTGGGCCTAACTTCGTACCTTGAGGAACCCCGGTATGGGTGGTTACATATTCAGAAAAAAACATTGTGATATTAAACACACTGTGAACGTTGTTCTAAAAAACGTATCATCCAATTCATAATAAATGGTCTGACATTGAGATTAATCAATTCCCTAATCAAAATATTGTGATCCAATCGGTCAAATGCTTTGGAAAAATCTGTACAAATAAAAGTTGACATGTAGTAAGAAAGCAAAATGAAAAACACAAACATTAAGGCCCGGTCACACAGAGGGGACGCATGGGGAACGCACGGCCAGCGCATTGGAAATTTGCAATTTTGGCCAGTGCGTTGTCGTGCGCCCAACTTTTGTCGAAGCTACAGCGAGCTGACACCAAATGCATAGCGTGTTGCTAGCGCGCTGAGCGCATACAGGGCGCATACAGACCGTACACAGAGCGCACATGATAACAACTTCCGCGAATGCACAGCGTGTTGCTAGCGCGCTGGACGAATGGTCCACGCATGCACCGCGTTTTCAACAGAGGTGGTCACACATAGACGACGCACGGCCCGCGCATTGGAATCGGAAAAGGCCGTGTGCCTAACTTTTGTCATGATTTTGGAAAAGCTAGCGAGCTGACACAAAATGCACAGCGTGTAGCTAGCGCGCTGTGCGTATACAGGGCGTGTGCTCCGCGTATGTCTGGCGCTGGTCTAGCGCGCTCCACGCATGTCTGGCGTGCCTTTGGCGTGTACATTCATGCGTCGAGCTCCGCGCACACTTTTGAGCATGCTCAAAAAATCCCGACGCACACAGCGAATGACGACAAATGCATAGCGTGGGTCCAGCGCGCTCGACGAACGAGTAACGAATGATGACGCACGCCTAGCGAACGACAACGCACTGGCCCAAATTGCAAATTTCCAATGCGCTGGCCATGCGTCCCCCATGCGTCCCCTCTGTGTGACCGGGCCTTAATGCTATGGTCACATAACCCAAAAGTAGCCTGCTCGGCGGCCGAGCGGCGAGTTTTTAGCCAATTTTGCCCGGCCACCGAGCGGCGGCCGCCCAGGCAACGCTCGTTTTTAAGGCATCGCTCGGTCGCTGCTGAAGTTTTAGCGCGGAGTTAAAATTCGGGCGGCGCCTGCTCACTTTCACTCGCCGCCCAGACTACGCTCGGCGACTGGGCGGTCGCCGCCCGGGCGCCGACCTAATCGAGCGTTCACCGTCGAGCGATTTATGTCAAAAATCGAAGCCCCTAGGTCAAAGGCTGTCGAACAGTCGCCGCCCGGTCACCGCCCGGTCGCCTCTGGGAGATCAGTCGGTCACTGGGCGGCGAGTCCAAAATCGGTCGGCAGCCTTTGACCTAGCGGCTTCGATTTTTGACTTAAATCGCTCGGTGGCGAACGCTTGATTAGTTCGGTGCCCGGGCGGCGAACGGCCAGGCACCGGGCGTTTTTTGGAGCCCGGCCGATCACTGGCCGGCCGCCGGGCAATTTCTTTAAAATCAGCCGGTAGCTGGTGGGAGACCGCCCGGCAATCGGAGGGTCACCGGTCGGTCACTGCCAGGACACCGCGCGAAAAAGCTCCGCGATTTCGCCCAGTTTTGACCTAAAATCGACCGGCGACCGACGGGAAATCGACAGGTCACCGCCTAGGCATCGCTGGGGCTCTACAGCCTGCTCGACTTCTCCAAAAATCGCTGGGCGATGCCTAAATTCCAGCAGTGACCGAGCAGGCTACTGATCGGTCGGTCGCTGCTCTGATTTGTGACCATAGCTTAAGCAAAACAGGCCTACGTGCCGTGCCTACATATTATACACTATACATTTGTAACATGGACGGGAAACGAATGGCTGTTGGATATTTTCTGGAGAGGGATCAATAAACTTTTATTCGAATTCGTCATTATTCTATTAAAGTAGCAGTTTTACGCCCACCGACCATGCCGTGAGTAATCTAATTAACATATCATTTAGAACTTGCGTGAATTACAGGCTCGGATTTCAACAAAATATTCTTTTACATAAAACATTGCTGGCCGAACCATGTCGGTAAGGGTAAATAAAGTGCTAAAGGGGTACTATGTATCAGAAGAAGCAAAGAGGTACTTTTGGGATAATTTGAAAAGTGTGTGTGTGGGGGGGGGGGGGGGGGAGCTGTAATATGGCCCTAGCTGTTCCGGGAGCGCTGCCTCTGCCAACAGCACAGGTATACCTTTATCATAAAAGTATTACGTCTAAAGAAGAAAAAAACCTTTTTAGTTGGCTGAATCTGTAATTCACATTGATGTATGGTGGTAGACGTGCATCGCCATTTATGCAAGTTTCTTGCTACTGTTCCGATACACAAAATGCTAAAAATCCCATTTTGTTCTCGAGTACGCCAAAAGTGCCCCTGTTTATGTAGGAAAGTGCCCTTTTAACATAACATAACAGCCCTTTTTCTTTTTAATAAGAGCCCTTCCCCTCCCCCAGTTTCACCTCTTATAAGTTCCCGTATTCTATTAGGTGCACCTTTTACTTTGACAAAAGCCCCCTTTCCTTTGTAATTAATGACCCTATTTCCTTCTTTTAGGTGCCCCTTTCAGGTGCGAGAAGTGCTCCTTTTTTAAACCTCTGATAAGTGTCCCTTTTACTTTGACACATGCCCCCTATCTTTTGTAATACTTGCATTGTTTCCTTCAGAGAAGTGCCCCTTTTCTTCCGTGATGAGTACCCGTTTTTAGGCGAATCAAGAAAATTACCGCCTGGCGATAACCCCCGGAAAACTGCACCAAAGAACAATAACCCCCCGAAATATCACCCCCTAGGACTATTACCCCCCGTGGACAATTATCCCCCCCCCCGAGGACAATAATCACCCCTTGAGGACAATTACCTCCCGGAAAATTGCCCCACCCCTAAATCACCCCACCCCTAAAAATTACCCCTAGGACAATTACCTCCCCCAAAAAAGAAACAACAACCAAGGACAACCACCCCGAGGACAATTACCCCCATCCCTAAAAAATACACCCTAGGAAAATTACCCCCCCCTCCAAATATAAAAAATTACCCCCCCCCCCCCCCTATTCATTAAAGGGGAAGATGCACTTAACACTGTGCGGGAGTTAGTTTGTGGTCAACTTCTTTTAGGAGAGAAATCCAAGCAAACGTTTCCACGTGTTTCCTTTGACAGCTGCCACTTTTCCTTTTTAATAATTATTATTAATTAATAATCTTTCTTTACGCCATAATGGCCCCAAAGTTTGGAACACATTACCACATTCTTTACAATCTATTCAATTCACCAAACCATTTAAACGTAAACTTAAGCAGCACTTCTTGTCTTTGTATAGTTATTCTTAAATGATACATTGTAAACGTTGTTTATCCCTTTACTCTTCTCCAGCTGACTGAGCTTTTTATTGTTAAATTATATTCTGACGCGCTCAGGGTGCGCCCATTCATCAAGCTCATGTGGCTTTTACGGATGCACCTTTTTTCATCCTATACTCTTAGTAGATTTAATCATGTCTTCTTTTTCTTCTTCTTTTTTTATATTTTTATAAATGTATATATTTCAATGTATTTTTCTTCGCCTATGTATGTATTACAACAATGTATAATGTCATTTTTTACTGTGATTGGAAACAAATAAAGTTCAATTCAATTCAATTCAATAAATGCCCCCCTTTAAACTACCACGACATATTCTATTCAACTTCTGAAAGACGCATTTCCAAGCTATTCATCCTTTAAATCTCACGCCCTTTTGAAGTTCATAGAATGCGCCTATGTACATGTAATATATTGCTTTTTGTTCAGGAATATAAATGTAGGAGTTTTCAAAGTCAAGGAAACTGCATTTACATTACCAAATGTCTTTCATGCTAAAAGACATAATTACCATAATATGTGCTATACGTAATAAGATATTTTTATCACCTCTCATCTTACCTGAAACAATAGATAAAAACAATAACCCTTACCCTCCCTAATGTGCCCCTACTTTAAAGGGGAAGTCCACCCTGAAAATAAGTTTGTTTTAAATAATACAATGAGAAAAATGAGATGAACAGATCAGTGAAGGTTGAGAAAAATCGGACGATAAATTAGAAAGTTATGGATTTTCTAAATCCATAGCTTTTCATGAAATACTTTAAATATGTGAGTCGAATTGGCAACGCGGTCTCTAAATATGACGCCACCCCCTCACATTTTATCCTTTGTTGAATGCAAGAAATGTCATTAATTTCCATTTTGATCAAAAGATATATTTCCTTCATGCCTATCTCGATCATATATCACGGATTACATGTTCTTTCATAAACCCCCATTTAAAGGTAGGTCTACTATTCCATTAACATTCAGAGAAATGGAGATTTTGATTCATTCTGTCATTTAGATTGTGAAAAGATGACATCACAATTTCTGACCGCATTGCCAATTTGTCTTAGAGATTCCATGATTTTCATGATTTTGAAAGATTCATAACTTTCTTATTTGTTTCCGAATGTTCTCAAACTTTCACTGAATTGTTTATGTAATTGTTCTGCTTCTATTAAAACCAATTTAATATTAGGGTGCACTTCTAGTTTAAAGAGTAGTCCAAAAAACTTACCCGAAAAATTGCTCGCTATACATATAAATATATGCTCGCTTGCATTTAGTTTATCTCATGAAGTAATATAATGTGTTGAATACCTAGCTTATTTATTCTTTCATGTGAGACAGAGCTCAAAACCCCATTGGGATCGGTTACTGCATCGATGGGGGTAGTGAGCACTTTTATTTTTTGCTCCCGAACATTTGAAAAATCGCACCCCCCCCCCTCCCTTGAGCGCCAGGGGAAGGGGCCCATCTCCAAAAAAAGGGTAAAATTAACGTGTTTTTACACGTTTTTTCCCCCAGGGGAGGGGGCCCGGCCCCCCGCCCCCCTGGATCCACCACTGGGTGCCTCCCCCTTTTTTTGTTCTTCTTCCAGAAAGTGCCTTTCTTTACTGCTGCATCCCCACTTTGAATGACGCCCCCCGCCCTTGAATGTTTTATATAGTGATCGATAAACCATGAACATAATCATACAAGTTTAATTTTGTTTAAATACACCTTGATGAACATACATAACAAGTTGAAACAATTCTTTTATATCCCTTCTCTTGATCAGCTTCTTGTGTTGCCTCGGATGAGACATGTTAGATTGTGGGCATCAACGGAAACACACAACTAGAATTGGTAGTCATGGCAACTGCCTCACAGCGTGAGCTCTTCTATTCTACTGGGCTTCTGGCTCTGGTCTTTGCTTGCTACTCTAACGCCCTCTCATGTGGTTTCGTCTATGACGACCGACTAGGGATCGTGGAGAACGAGGACCTCCGACCAAATTCATCTATCTCCAAATTGTTATTCAATGATTTTTGGGGCACGCCAATGAACAAGGTAGGTAACTATGAATCTCGTTATAATTGAGTTGACTCAAACATCTTAAGGATGGAGATGTGAGTTAGTCTAGCGGTAATGTGCGTGGTACGGTCAAGCTCTATGATGTCTTCGCCTACAAATTGACTAAGGCTGATCTTGACTACGATCCTACCAACTTGCCGAACTACAAATCAAATTCTTCCGTAACACGTTCACCCACGTGCATATGTGCATGCGTTGCAATATAATAGGGACTACGCAAACATGTGGCAGAAAAATCGAGCCTCATTTTAAAGCTGTTACTTGTCATATTTAGAATATGAAGGCATTTGAAGAGCCATGCTTTTCAAGGAACATTTTTCTCTGATGTTCTTCCACACTTGCATAATAACAATGATAACGATCACAAAATATTTTTCACCTCTCCCCAGAATTCGACCTTCTCTTTAACAGTGACAAAGGGCTCTAAATTTTCCTTTGACAAGGCCTCTTGACTCTGGCTATTTTCCACCCCAATCAGCGGCTGAGATGAATCTAGAGACCCGTGGTGAACGCGGGATCGAGTGGCATTAGCCGCGATGCCTTTTGCAATCTAGCTTTTACTGCTCTGCATGAATTATTCATAACTTTGGATTTATGGACCAATTAGAACGGCGATCTCCCAGTTCGCTTCGTTCGTGATTCGTTCATTATTAAAAACTTGCAAGAAAAGGCAAAATTTTGCTTTAATGAGATGAACATATAAATGATAGATACAAAATATCACATTCAAATCTATTTTACATGCAAAATTACAATAAAATAGAAAGCATTTGATGACTTATGCTAACAATCATAAGTGATATAATTGGACTTTCCCTGTATATAAAATGAACCAGTCCAACTCGTTTTCGTTCCTTGTAGAGGTCAGTGGTCTTAGCCCGTACGTCATTCTTAGTTCATAGTAGGTCCACGTTCGTACTACGTAAAGTTTACTCTGTGTGTGTGTGTGTGCGTGTGTGTGTGTGCTTGTGCGTGTGTGAAATCATATTGGAAATTTAACAGTAGTTTATGTATGGATAAAGATTTTGTTGAAGAGATGAATAAGGAAATACAGGAATTAAAAGCTGAATGGTCATTACAGATTTTGAATAAATTAGTATTTTGGGATTTTTTAAAGATGAAAATAAGAGAATTCATTATAACATACTCGCGGAAAAAGACAAAAGCAAGGAGGGTTGAAATAGAACTGTTAGAGAAGCAAATCAAGGATTTAGAAGGCGAACTGGTAGTGGGACCCACTAAATATATTGTTGATTGTATTGAGGAGAAAAGGGATAAACTAAATAAATTGTATGATTTTTCTCGACAGGGCATTAAAATAAGATCAAGAGCAGCTTGGTTTGAAGATGGAGAAAACAATACGCAATATTTTGAACAGTTGTTAAAATCGAATAAAAGGAAAAGTGTAATTAGGGAGGTGTACAAAGAAAATGGGGAAACTACTAGAGATAAGGAGGAAATTTTAAAGGAAATTAAACTATTTTATAAAGATTTATATTCTTTAAGGGCTGATATAAATCAAAACGACCCTTTCTTTTTTAATGATATTTCAAAGTTAAATGAAGACAATAGGGAAATCTGTGAAGGTAAATTAACTAAAGATGAATGTTTGAAAGTTTTAAAAGAAATGAAATTGAATAAAACCCCGGGAAATGATGGGTTAACAGTTGAATTTTATTATACTTTTTGGCCAGCTTTGGGTGATTTGTTAGTAGAAGTATTGAATGAAACATACGAAAAGGGGGAATTAACGGCATCTCAAAAACAAGGGGCAATTACCTTAATTGAGAAGGAAGCGAAAGATACTCTCCATATAAAAAATTATCGACCCATCACGCTTTTGAATGTAGATTATAAAATTGTATCTAAAGTTCTAGCAAAAAGAATGAAAGAGGTTTTACATGAAATAATTCATCATGATCAAGTTGGATATATAAAAGATAGAAATATTGGGGAAGCTGTACGATTGATAGATGACATGTTATTTTATTCTATGCATTATGGGGAACAAGGGAAAGGGTTTTTGTGTGCAGTGGATTTTGAGAAAGCTTTCGACTCTGTATCTCATAGATATTTATTTCAAATATTGAAATTGTTCGGTTTTGGAGATTCATTTTGCTCTTGGGTAAAATTATTGTATAAAGGGATAAGTAGTTGTGTTATGAACGGTGGTCACTCCACGGGGTATTTTGAAATAGAAAGGGGAGTAAGGCAAGGGGATCCATTATCGCCATATTTGTTTTTGGTTGCCATCGAAATTTTGGTGCATGCAGTAAGGAGGGACAACGGTATTAAAGGGATTACATTTGGAAAATCTGAAATTAGGCAAGTGTTATATGCAGATGATATGACAATATTTTTGAAGGATATTGAATCGGTTAGAAGGTTGCAATATATTTTTGAATCATTTGAACAAATTAGTGGTCTTAAAGTGAATAAAACAAAGACACATTTTATGTGGATGGGTGAGGATAAGAACAAACCTGATGGGCCTTTATTTGGAAATTTGGTTAAGGAAATACATATTTTAGGGGTTAGTTATTCATTAGAACGAAGATTAAAAGATGATTTGAATTATAAAGAAATTCTAAGTAAAATAAAAAAATTGCTTGTATGGTGGAAACAAAGAGATTTAACTATTATGGGTAAAATACATTTGCTAAAAACTTATGCGCTTTCAAAATTAAATTATATTTCATCTCTCGTTATTGTCCCTCATTGGGTATACAAAGAAGTTGCAAAAATTTCATTTGAATTCATATGGAGGGGGAAAGATAGAATTAAACGGGCAATAATGTATCAGGATTATGACTTTGGAGGATTAAGAATGATTAATTTTGAAATGTCCGTTAAAATACAGCGCATAATGTGGATAAAACGTCTTTTATATGGAGAGAAAAGTTTGGGATGGAAATTGTTTTTTGATCATTGCTTACAGTTTGTGGGTGGTAGATTTATTTTGTTATGTGATTATGATTTAAAAAAGATTAAACTCGTTTTAGATATTCCACCATACTATATGGAAATGTTGCAAGCATGGCAAGAGACAAGTAATTTAAGATATTTGGAGGGTTATATTAATCCAATTATTTTTAATAATCAGAATATATGTATAAATGGAAAAAGTATATTTGATAGATACTTGTTTGAAAGAGGGATTGTTCAACTGAATCATTTGGTTGAGAAAGGTCATGTTAAGTCTGTTAAATATTTTATGAACCTCGGTATGAAAGGTAATAATTTGCTTATGATTATTTATATTTATGATGCGATACCCAGATTATGGAAGGATGATTCAGGGTTAATAGAATTCCTCGAGGTTGATTTGATAAGCTTTAATACTTATTTCCATATTTCTAGTAAAAAAAATACAGTTTGTGGATGTGGGTTCAAGAACAATCTATGATTATTTTATCAAAGCACTGCAACAAACGTATGATTTGCAGGTAAGGGATGGGCAAAATGATTATGATTTTATAGATAAAGAATTAAAAGAAATATTTGTTAGACCAAGAATTACTATACTCATTAGAAAACAACGTGAATTTCAATTTAAATTATTGCATGGAGCCATATACACTAATGAGCATCTTCATAGATTTGGTTTTGTTGGTGATAATTTATGTTCGTTTTGTAAGCAGGAAATAGAAACATACACACATTTATTTTTATCTTGTGGGAGCGTTCAAAGGATATGGCAGGCTTTAATACAACTTTTTGAGTTAGATGAAATTAAAGATTTAGAATGGCGAGATATATTTGTTGGGTTGGTAGGTAGTTCATATAGAATAAAAATGTGTAATACTATCATTTTCATGGTGAAGTATGTTACATTTATGTCAAGATCGGGGGGGGGGGGGGCGAGTACTAACTTTAGAAAAGATGAAAAAAAGCATTTTTAAGTATAGGGATGAGGAAAAGAAAATAGCAATTAAAATGGGAAAGCTGGGATCACATTTCTTAAAGTGGGAGCAGCTTAAGATTAATTGCAATGACGACCTTCGTCATTGCCTTGTTTTCGTTCACATTCTGCCCCATTAATATACTTATCCTTGTTATCGTCCGGAGATCCCATTCGTTTTGCACGTAGTGTTTGTTATTCCTAGTTAGGTGCCTTCCTCATGTCCTTTTCCTTTCAAATTGCATAGGCATCATCTCTAACATCTCATCAAGGTCACTACATTCTTCGATTTTCGAAATCACTCATGCATAACCGTCCAGGCGCCATTTTGTCCGTTTCTGGTCCATTTTAAGGCCTTTCTTTTTTCCTTCCCATCTCCACTATCCTAGATCCTACAAACTTCTAACAAATTCCTCTAGATAGTCTAAGAGATGTTCTTTTATCTGCGACGTATAACCTGACCTTCAAAATGCCATCTTCGTACTCAAAATTCAAATCTGAAACCGACTCCGTCAAAAATCTCTCAAGTTCTTGACAAATTGACCCCTTAATAATCTAAAACTGCCATAACTTTCTCATATGAATTCTGTTTCGTATTTAAATCTTACAGTATGTTTGTCTCATAATTGCTGATAGCCATGCCCAATTTCACGCTCCAATGGCTTTGCAAAACATAAATAGCGCCCTCTAAAGTTCTGGAAATTGGCTTTCTCTCTGTGGCCGTATCTCCATTATGGCTTGGCAGACCCGTACCCTTTTTTGGATTTAGATACTTGAGGATATGCCCTTTCCAGCCATATACAAAATTATATACCCTATCACTGACCAACTTTGCGAAAATTGCCCTCCAAATTCGCCATTTTCAAGAAAATTCCGAAATAACTTCAACTTGCTCTAAAATGGCGATCTTTATACCTACGTCGTTGAAACTTGGCAGACACATGTATCCATATACGTGACAACTGTCTGCCAAGTTCAGTAAATTTTAATAACGTCAGCGCAAAGTTATCGCCAAAAATGATGAATTTGCTATGCATTACGTAATAGCGCCGATAATGCGTGCAGTACATTGCGTGCAGATGACAATGGTGTCAAACTGACCGCAATGAAGTGCCCTTTCGAATGATACCAAGTATGGTATATGTTTACACAGAAAATTGTGAGTAAATTGCATTTGAACAAGGGTCACTATACGAATTCCGCCCGATTATAACACTTATCGGCCATGACGTCATTTTTTCAGACTACTTTTCGCCCCCTAAACATCCTTTTTTTCCTTGAAAATTTACAATGACATTCCGAGATGCAATACGCAGGGCACCTCGTGGCCGGATTTTTGAAATTGGTCAAGGGGGCCATTTAAGACGCCATTTTGTCCTTTAAATCTATTTTACATCACATGTTTCGATAGGATTATCATAGAAAAAAAAAGAGTAGTTTACAATAACGACCATGAAATTTTCTTTCCAATGATACCATATACGGCCCATAAAGAGACATAAAGAGAGAGATAAAAAACAATTTAACTCCGGTCATAATACAGATCCTGTACGTTTTCCGCCCATGCATTACACGCATTGTCTATGGGGCAAATCGGGTTCACGCTAGCTTTTGACCCCTAGAACGATCTTGATTGCAATGACGAACATGCAACTAATCCCATTTGTTTTTGCACGCAGTGCTTGCGAGCCTATCCCCTATCCCAATTTCTTTCAAACTTCGGAGGCATAGTCACTACCATCCCATCAAGGTCACTGTTGAGGCCTTTCTTTCGCCCTACCTATCTCCAGTATCACCAAAGCTACAGACTTCGTACAAATTGCTCTGGATAGTCCGAGAGAAGCTCTTTCGTTTGACACGTAGAAACACGGCGTCATTGCACGCACATCGTTGTGACACGATTGCATTTCTAGTTAAGATTTGTTTTCTTCTCCACCGTGAGCCTGTTAAAAGCGTAACTCTATTTTGCGGCCTGGATAACTTATTTAGTATATTTTTCTTGAGTTGAGAATGTTGGCAGACATCCACTGAGTGAGTAGTGTGTGTGGGGGGGGGGGGGGGGGGGGTGGGTGGGTGGGTGAGTTTGTGTGTGGGTGGGTGAGTATGTTTGTGTGATAGAGGGTGAGTATGTTTGTGTGATGGAGGGGGCAGGGAGGGGGCAGGGAGGGGGCAGTATTGTTTCAGTAAAATTACCTCCAGATTTGTTTAAGTTTTGTTTTGTAATATATAAGTGAATAACATTTACAATTGACATATTATGTTTAGGTACTTATACGTTTACTTTGTTGCTAAGTTATATTATACTGCAAATAAGTTTGTGTTTAATTATGTTTATGTAAAAGCATCAATATTGAACACGTTTATTTTATTCAATTGTATGTCATGGTTTGTATTACACATCTGGAGAAATAAAACAAAATTGTACAAAAAAAAAAAGTGTGTATATACTGCAAATAAGTATATACTGCAAATACTGCAGTATATATACGGCAAATAAGTTTGTGTTTAATTATGTTTATGTAAAAGCATCAATATTGAACACCTTTATTTTATTCAATTGTATGTTATGGTTTGTATTGCACATTTGGAGAAATAAAACAAAATTGTTAAAAAAAAAAGAAAAGTGTGCAGGTGTTTGTGATGGATACTATATGCTGACGTCATGCGAGGATACGTTCGCTGATTGGACGCTACCATTTCGGTAGAGAATTCCAGTCGGAAACAAAGGTTAACGTAATAAATCCAATCCCGATTACTAAAGGCTACTTGGCTGCGCTACTCGCTCTGGCGTTCACTCGGGTTATCGCGATTAGTCTCTTTTTAGTCGCTCGGCGTCTATCAGACATGTGGCCTTGTTTAAAGGCTATAGCTATGCACAAAATTCAAAATTGCGGAGGTCTTGACTTAGATTATGGGTGCCCGCGGGTGTCCCAGATGCCTGTTAAATTTAGTGTCGAGCCCAATTCCATACTTCTCGAGCCTATAAATTTAGCCCAACTTAGGGTGCGTTTAAGCTCAATTTTGAAGGCAGAATGAGCGATGTGAAACGCCCATCGCAAACGCTCATCGTAATCGCAGTTCCACGGTATACTGTTTATGTTCACTTCTCTGGCTCCTCCAGGCAATTCTCCCTGGGTGGTCTTGCACTGCGCATGCTACGTAGACCATGGTCCATGCGTAGACCCACTAGAGGTCAGTGCGTTGACCCCATTTAAACGCGTTTACAAATCGTAAACGCACCTTTTTGTGAGTTTACGATCGGCGATCGTGATCGCCGATCGGACGCAACTGTAGTTTGAACTAAACGCGTAACAGGTGCCTGATTCTGGCCAGAAAAGTTGAGCATAAACATACCCTAAGTCTCTGGCAGGAGTAGCTATATGATGCATGGAGTGAAGTAAATTGAGCAGTACTGTATACAGACCAGACATCATGATAGATGTTTTTTTTAAACAAAAGTTTCAGAAGACTTCATCCCATTTACTTTCCCTTTAACTGACAGGATGATAGTCACAAGTCATACCGTCCACTGTGCGTTTTAACTTTCCGTCTCAACTACGCTCTTGGAGAGTTAAACCCATGGGGTTATCACCTTGTCAACGTGGTGCTGCACTGGGCGATGTGCGTCCTCTTCTTGAAAGCGGCTAAACAGATCATTGATGAAGAGAGCAGTGTAAACGCATCTCTTCTCTTTGCAGTACATGCAGTTCACACTGAAGCGGTATGATAATAATTTCTTTAAAAGATGATATATTTTGGGATAAGTAGGTCAAAGGCCAAAGGTCGTAGAGGTCAGTTTCTGAGGTAAAATACATGTTTTAGTCCCGATCATTATCTCCCGATAAGTGAAAAACACTTGATCGAGGTACAAACTTTAAACTAGTTGCGACTTTGTATCACTGTCCATAAGAAAATTATTCAATTTTTTTAACGCTTATGTTGTGCTAATACTCCAAAATTGTCTGACATGCGAACAAAAAGTCAGCATCTTTTGACGTTCACCTATTTACTTGATCTGACAGGCCTGTCTTTTTTTCATTTGTTTGTATATCAGTAATCATATAATTTCTTGTTTGCATTTCTATGTACATGTAGGTTACTGGAGTGGTCGGTAGAGCTGAACTACTGTCCTCTGTCTTCATGCTACTATCGTTCATGGCTTACGTCAAAGCAGCCGAGGTCAATAGCACCACAAGTAAGTTGTTCATGTTATCTGGGTTTTTTGTTCACATGATTACTTTTAAGCCAGAAACTCTTGACAATTGTAAACGACATCCGTTATCATGGCACAGAAACTTTGGTGAATTATGAGAATTCAGTGTTGTGTCATTTGCAATTCGATTATTTTACAAGTGGCATGTAACCTTTTGGAACTGCTTGCAAAATATATCAATGTTTAATGACTTAAAAGGGTCTGTTTTTTTAACGATTTTTACAATATAATTACTGTCTTCAGAGTAATATCCTGTAACTGGGCATAAGTTGTGGATGATTAAATTTATGAAGCAATGTTTTGTTTTTTAAATATTTATATTTGTTACTTAATCGCTGAGACCGGACTTACATTTTTTTTCTCATTCCTCTCTTTCTAGCTTACATCAGTCATATCTTGGCTTTTATATATGTTGCCATTTCGCTTGCTTATTAAATTTAAAAAATAAAGTTGACTCTTGGGCCTTTAATTTGTTTCATTTTTTAACAGACTGGAAGTACATGAGCTGGTCGGCTTTGCTCATCGTTATGGCAACTGCCTCTAAAGAACAGGGCATTACTGTGGCTGGCATATGCTGCATCTATGAAATATTTTACATACAGAAGGTAGGCCTATGTGAAGAGAAGTTTAAAATTGCAACCTATGACACCTTTTTCTTTATCATTATTTATTATTATTATTATTTAAAAAAAAAATTTATTTAAACAAAATAAAACTATTATCTATTTGGTATTCAAAATACAAAGAAGACGTGAGATTTAAACTAAGAACAAATGATTCAGCTTTTTCTGCTGCATTTCCCGACGTTGCCTGGAAGGAAAAAGGAATGGCGAATTCAATTGACCCTTGAACCTTTCCAGGGGAAGCTACGAACATGAGAACATACAGAAACAAAAATATCAATAAAACAGGAGGAAGAAGGAAAACAGAAACCACGCTATCTAAAAGCCTACATTAGCCTCCACAATACTTACAGGTGAAATATCTTAACAGCATGTCATGCATTTTTTTTTAATGAAATGTAATACATAATCTGGAGATTGATTTGTGTCTGTTTAAGTTAGTGTACATATGAAATTACAATTACAATTACACTTCGATAGAATTGATTTATTGACAATCGAATAAACCTGTATGTTGAAGCTCATATCAATTTCTATACAGTTCGCACATTGTAAACTTTAAGGATGATAAATTTATCGATAACATTTCCACCCATCGTGTGTCTGGACAGCTAGGTTGGTTATGCAAACAGTTGATTTAAAACTGTGAAGAATATTTCATAAATCTTTAAGACTTCGACGGTATTACAAAAGAAAAAAAAATTAAAATGGTTAGTACTATTTGATGCATATTTTCCTTACGGCTTATTTTTACGTTTAGCGTCCGGTTCGCCTCCCCTCCACCATTATACATACTTTGCTTTTATTCTAGTTTTGAACAAAATTAGAAAAAACAAATATTCATAATGGTTAATGTTATTTGATGCATACATTTTGCTAAATCTAAAGGCAAGAGTGACAGCTTCATTTTTGTTAAGTGTCCGCATTACCCTTCGTCTTACGTTACGTAATTATTGCAAATGTAAAATACATGACAAAAAACACAATTTGGATTGTAATGTGAATATTTATTAGGTTTTCACTGTTTGACAAACCAAGGCCATAAAATATGTAATTGGTTCAGGACACTGCAATTTTCTATCGCATCTGCTTTTCTATTTCAGATTTTAATTGCTATCCAGTATAATTTGTCATAACATTTTATATTCTTATGTCCAGTTCTCATTTAAGGCATTTATACAGCATTCCAAGCCGAGAGTTCCAAAGACATCACGGGGCTCATCACCCAATTCTCAGGCTTTTTGGCGGGCTGCTCCTAGGTTGGCCTTCCTGATAGCATCGTCGGGGCTGTTACTATGGGGACGGTTGATCATCATGGGGGCAAAGTTGCCCTCCTTTCCCAAGTAATAAAAGAGAAAGGCATGGGTTTTCTATTAAACTGGGGGCCGAAGGCTGAATTCCTGGGGTGGTATGCTAAAAGCTCATTAAGAGCTTAATTAGCGCTCAACCCCATACTATAGGTGGGGTTAAAGTTAAAGGTCTTAGCCCCACCTATAGTCCGGGGTTAGGTTACCAAAGTGGGCTAGCTCCACCTATAGTACGGGGTTACCTGGCCCTGCAAAAAAGCAGGGCTAACACCGCAATTGCGGTGCTAAGCAAATGAATGAGAACAGAAACGAAAAATAGTCCCGGACTACGCAATGGAGCGAATTAATTAATATTCACGATATACAGCTAGTACGGGGCTAACAATTTGCAGTGAGAACAGCATGAATTTTCTTATTTCGGGATAGGCGCTTAGTACTGGACTAAAACAGCGTGTGTGAAAGGCCAAAAAAGTTAGTCCGGGGTTAAGGATAGTAGAGCTAAGCAAAGTACGGGGTTATGCTTAAAGAGGCATGTTCCCCGTATTCTAGAGGGCGCTCAAAATACGTACGCGCTGGCGGACGCCGCTATAGCTGCCTATTGACACCAACAGAATACGGCTCTTACGCAGATGGCATGTTCCGATAACTACACTGGCGGGAACGTGCCCCTTTAAGTGGCCATTTCCAGTTGGCAGGATGACTGGTGCATTGCGCGTATGCTTCCATGCACGCATTTGGTTTGCGCGCAGTAGTTTACAAGGAGTTAAAAGAGTTTTGGTAATCTGAAAACTCTGTTAGCAGTCAATTAGCTTCAAAAAGATAATAGAACTGAAAATTCACAACTTTCTTATTTTCTGTCAAATTTCGTTCAAACTGTCACCAGGCTGCTTTTCTGATTTTAATTTTTTTTTAAATCGAGTTGTTTGCTATAAGGGTCGTTTTTACCTTTAAGTTGATTATATCTAATGCCAGTATGGTTTCCTTAAATATCCCTATTCCGTTCTAAATAGTTTACTTGATCGAGGATGTTGTGTTTATTGTTAGAAAATATAAATAATCTCGAAGATTCTATTCTAATACTACACTCCATGTCGACAATACCTTACATATGCGTCTGTTAATAATAATAATAATATTATTTTTTTAATATATTTTTTTTTGAATAAATGTCTCTAAGCGCTTTACAAATATACTATTACCCCGGTCATTGGATTCAGTGCTTGCCCGCACACACTGTGTGCACAATCTCCACTCACTGGGGAGCATTCCAGCCGGGCGTTACGTGACGCTCACAAGCTGTTTGACCAACAATGACGGTCGCATCCTACCGGGTACCCATTTAACACCTGGGTGGAGAGTAGCAAGTGCAGGTTAATATCTTGCCAAAGGATATTAGTGCCGTGTCGGGATTCGAACCCTCGACCTTCGCATCTCAAGTCAAGCGCCTTAAACCACTCGACCACGACACTCCCAAGACTCTATGTCTGCTAACAATATACAATGAGGACTGGAGTATCTTTGGTACGAAGGGAAGCAATCCAAGTACAAATTTCGCTTTTAAAGTGCTATAGTGCCGGGAAAATTGGACCAGACTATTTGGAGATGAGAGGGGCTTATTTCACAAACATTGCCCCCGACATTTTGTGGAAAAGGGGCATGTTTTCACAAAAAGGTCAAACGCGATCACCCGACCCGACATGATGATTCAAAGTAAGCTAACCTAGTTCTCCCATTATAAAGTACTCCTTGCTGACAGGAGTAAATTGGTTTAATTACCACTAACGACATGGAGCTCTTTACTGTGGTATTACGGTTTATGCCTGGATTACATTTGGCCTGCGATTAGTCTACGGAGCCCGTATCCTGCCCGTATCCCCTTTTCCGTGCGGCCTCTGTGTGGAGGCAGGAGGCAGACGTGAGATTTTCGTACGGATTCACGGGCTCCGCAGCCTTTACGATTTTGTTTCGCGAGAAGTTAAACAAATTTGAAAATATCGTAAGCCCGTAGCCCGTATACATGTCGTAGGTGGCATTGCACAATCCCCGCACGGGCATCGCCCGGAGGCCTCGCACTGATTGTGCAGCAAACGTACGATTTTTCGGTGAACATGGGGGCAAAAAAAATCGTACAGAGATTGTAGACTCGTGGGGCATTCGCACGGCCATTGCACAGCTATCGCAAGGTTGCTGCTCGCTGCCCGTGCAGTATCCGTGATATTGAGCAGTCATCTCCGCGCAACCTTTGCACGGAAGCTGCACGGGCTCCGTACGATTTCCGTGCGGAGGCTGCGGAGACTGCACGGCTACTGCATTCAAATTGCACGATTTCCGTACAATCTCCGAGCAGCCTCTGTACGGATTTGCTCCGGCCTGCCCCCGAGGGCCAATACAATAAATGGCACGATGCTCGTAGATAATGTAAACACAAACATCGTAGCCCGTAGCCTCCTACGATGTCTACGAAAAATCGTAGACTAATTTATCGTACGGCGCCCGGGGCAAATGTAATCCAGGCATAGCTAGACTATCAGAACGAACAATGGATTTAGTGACGATTCCCGGCACCTGTATACTTGCCATTATAATTTTTGTTCCATCTTTCATGTCACACACCCTATCAAATTCCTGGTATTTTCAATTTCTATACCAAGATCTGACAACCCAGCTGCCCTGTCGCCCTTCCCAACTCGTCACCTGACCCACTTATACCTTCTGCCAGTCAACGCTTGGCTCCTCCTCTGTCCCTCAGCACTGATCTGTGATTGGTCGATGGGAACCATCCCACTGGTGACCTCTCTCAGTGACCCTCGTAACCTAGCAACCCTTTTACTGGTGTCCTGCCTCATCCTACTGGTGCTGTATGCAGTACTTACAGAGGAGGCAATTTCATGCCAGCTCATAATGGTAAATAGAATTTCAATATTTAATTTCTTCAATTTGTAAAGCCTCCACTTAGAAGTGCTCACATGCATTCAAGTGTTAGGTTCTCCATCTGAATGTAGTAGTCACTTTACTATACACTTTCATGCATCATTCTGTCCGGAATTATTGGTTTTATTACTGCATTAACTTCACGACAGTAACTTCAGAAAAGAGGGATGTTAACTGAATTTGTGTTGAAGTATGTAGAAGCGTGAGATAAATTGAGAAGATTTAGCATTTAAAAGGGTTACCTCCTTTACCTTTTCATTTTGAGTTTACATTTATACAGATGTCATGGCAAAGACCTTGTGGCAGTTGGGCGCAAACGCTAACCAGCCAGGAACCACTTTGAGTATACCAGTCATCTAATTATTAAATAAAGTGTACAGTTAAAATGTATAGAATCAACCTCAAAAAGCTTTACCCTGCAATGATATTTTGTTAAGGGTATTAACGGTCAGGGAGTATATAAATAAAATAAAGAGTAACATAAAATGGAACCCAAGTCAGATACACGGTAAACCGATGTTACAAAATAAAAACTATTTTTTGTTTTGGAAGCGACGGTCACTCCTTATGCGTCTGGGCTACGAACGATGGATTTTGCAGAAAAGTTCCTTTGTCAGACATATGCGAGGGTCTGATGTTCATTTCCTTTTTTCCTTTTTTCCTTTTATGAAGTTGATTACTGTTTCCCTGGACCAATAAAAACTGAATTTATAATCATTAATTGCATTTAGTAATCAGATGAAGACATTAGTCTATACTTGTTCATCATTGTATTCCCTCTGCCTTTATTACTTTAGAGCCCGTGGCCTATTCAGTCTACCCAAACTCTATGTCTTGTGCCCTAAAGTATTTAAAATGATGGGGTTTCTGATACATGAATCTCTCCGTTCTCTGTCTGCTTCAAACATTGTTTTACAGGCTTTGTCGTTTCTTGTCCTGCCATTCTTACCAGCTAGTAACTTGTTGTTCCCAGTTGGGTTCGTTGTTGCCGAGAGGGTGCTCTACGCTCCTAGTATGGGATACTGTTTGCTTGTGGCCATAGCGATGGAGAGATTACAAGCAAATAGGTATGATGCTAATACAATCAATTTTTTTTGCCAGTACTCCCTTCTGGTCACTGGAACCCTTTACATGACTGGAACGTTTAATTGGTTTGTTTAGAGAAAGCACACTGGTTAAGACTAGTGGTCAAAATGCCAACCGGTATCCGCACTAGGGGCTCGACCACGGTACATTAAGAAACGGTATAGACAAATGCATACTGTACACAAAAAATTGGGGGAAATTAATATTTTAAACACTTAATCATCAATTTAACTCTCAAAAAACCATAATCTTACCCGTAATGGTCATTTGGAAGAACTTTCTGATATTATCGAGTTATAGGCCAAGGTCAAAATCATTTTTAAACTGAAAAAAATCCTGCTGATATGTTATGCTGTCGCGTGTTTGGTTTTGCTTTTTTCCATAGTTTCGAAACACCTGGCCTCTAAAAAATTGGCCACTAAAAATACGGTCTGTTTATGTATATGTTATTGTATTTGTGACTTTGCATCTAGTTGAGGGCTATACGTCTCTATGTGCTTCCAAATAATCGACTTTGGATATTTACCCCAGCTATATCTCTAGCAACTGTAGCACTTGGTGCATTTACGGAATACATGTAAGTCCTTCCAAGTACCAACTTTAAAGGGACTTGGTAACATTGTTCAGATGAGAGAAGTGGTGCAAAGGTAGCGAATTCAATGCTATATGTATAATTAAAGATAATCTGAGAATTTGAGTGAAAACGGACCATCAATAATGATACAAATTGGGAAAACCGATCTGATCGATTCCTTAATTCTCCCAATAATAATAGATCAAATTTATAACGCGCCTAATACATTGATTCTAGGCGCTGTGGTGCTGTTGTCCCGGCAGCCATTACGTGAATCAATGTCCTTACACGAAATAAAAGCCTGGACGACAGCACCAAGATTACACAATATTGTGCAGTACAAAATTAAAGTATGTTACGCTATGTTACGTTAAAAAATTACAGTTTGTTACAGATAAATGAATAAATCAACTTAATCTAACTTAAATATGCTAAATATGACTTATTTCATAACAAATAAGGTACGACATCATTTATTTATTTGACATGTTTAGAGAAGACAAAATTCATGATATGGATTTGAACAGATGGATTTTTAACATTACTTTGAAAGTGGATATAGAAGGAGCATTTTGGATGTAGGACGGGAGGCTATTCCGCGACTATAATTATAACCACAATTTAAATACATTTTAGGTGAATGTAAATCGTCATGAAGCAATAAATGGCTCTACATACCATTCCAGACATTTAAGTGTTGAAATATTTTTAATAGCCTGTTTTATGTCTTTTTTTCATGGAAAAACGGTTGGGAAAATAAAAAAAATGCTTGGGAGAATTTTTACTGTTAATCACTGTTAGTGTACAAATGATGCACAGGTTTGAGTGCGTTGGTAGGGATTGTGTGCACAAGGTACCTTTGAATGGTTTGAACTCACGAGGCGCAGCCGAGTGGGTTTTAGACCAAATTCAAAGGTACCGCGTGCACACAATTCCACCGACCCACGAATTAAACCTGTGCATCATCTGTTTTATAAGATGGGGCCCCAAAAATTGTCAAAAATACAAAATTTTGTTATTTAACAGATTAACCGGATGCATGGCAAAATCATGCGTCCGGTAATTACCGGACGCATGATTTTTTTACCGGACGCATGATTTTTAAATTTGCATAATTTGTCTGTTGTTACTTAGTGCAATGGATTTAAAAAAATGTAGAATGACTTAGGCCTAAAACCTTAACAAAATACAGTCAGGCCTAACTGACCTTTACATGAAACCTTAACAAAAGAAAGTCATTAAATCAATACAAAACTTATTTTGCAAGCTTTTTTGAGTTTTGGGGAGGTGAAATCTAAATTAGAAGAGGTCTGTATCTTGTCCATATCAAGTACAGAAATTGAGGCTTTATGTGTGGCGCTTCCCGGCCCCTCTCGCTTCAGTTTCACCAACACAGTCTCGAGAAATTGAAATTTGTTTCAGATATCTAAAGTACAGTGATCCAACAAGTGGCGTTGTATGCCCAGAGGCGGCCCTCCCAGGGGGGCAGGGGGGGGGGGGGGGGCACAGTGCCCCCCACTTTTTCAGATACCCCAAAAGTGCCCCTTTTTACATAGGAAAAGTGCCCCTTTTAATTTTTGTAAGAAGTGCCCCTTTTACATAGAAAAAGTGCCCCTTTTATTTTGTAAGAAGTGCCTTTTTTACATAGGAAAGGTGCCCCTTTTACTTTGACAAGTGCCCCTATTACTTAGTAAAAGTGCCCCTTCCCCCTTTTCACCTCTGACGAGTGCCCTTTTTATTTTTAACACATGCCCCTTTTCCTTCGACATGCTCCCATTTTCCTTTGCAATAAGTGTCCATTTTCCATTCTCATCAATCTTGAAATTATCTTGAATAAGTGCCCTTTGTAATCTCTAGTAAGTGCCTCTTTTCAGGTACGAGAAGTGCCCCTTTTCACTTTTAATAAGTGCCCCCTTCACCTCTGATAATTGCCCTATTCAAAACTGAGAGGTGCTCCTTTTACTTTGACAACTTCCCCTTTTTTCCTTTGTAAGAAGTGCCCCTTCTCCTTTTAATAACTACCCCTTTTTTAAACTCGGATGAGCACACCTTTCATTTTAACATGTGCCCCTCTTATTTTCTAATAAGTGCCCCTTTTCCTTATGATAAGTGCCCCCAATAAAAAGAGAGAGCTCCTTCCCCTTCTCATAACTACCCCTTTCCCTTTCTAATAAGTGCCCTTTTTCCTTATGATAAGTGCCCCCATTAAAAAGAAAGAGCTCCTTCCCCTTCTCATAACTGCCCCTTTTAAAAATCTGAACGGTGCCCCCTTTTCTTTCAACAAATGCACATTTTCCTTTATTATAAGTGCCCCTTTTACATTTTCATAAGTGCCCCTTTTCATATCTGATCAGTGCCCCTTTTCAACTCTGATAATTCCCGTTTTAATAATGATACGTGCCCCTTTTTCTTTCTAATAAGGGACCTATCCCCTTTTCACCCCTTTTCACAAAATCTGATGGGTGCCCCTTTTCCGTCAACAAATGCCTATTTCCCATTTTCGTAAACGGCTTTTTATCATTAGTGAGTGCCTTTTTTCAGGTGAAAAAATGCCTCATTTTCACCTCTTATTATTATCCTTTGTACTTTGACACGTGCTCCTTTTCTTTTCTAATAAGTGTCTTATCCCTTTCGATAATTGTCCCCTTTTCATGTAATCATTAAACGTGCCCCTTATTTAAAGGGACTAAGAGAAATTTCCCCCAAAGTTCGCTCGCTGCGCTCGCTCGATTTAAAGATGATATAATTATGTTACTTATCAAAGGTCTTTTCAGTCTTCCGTTATGAGAATGTGCTTATAACCCCATCACGATTGGCTTTTTTCCTCTTTATAAGATGTAATTTTTCGCACTGCGACCTCACAGATCTTCAAATTTTTTCTCGCTCGCTTCGCTCGCTCGTAAATACATATTCAGACATCACACCCAACTGCCTGTAAAATATGATGCTTAAGCAATATCTTTAATGATGTATGAAGAGAAACAAATATTGAAATCATCCCTGATAATGTAATCACAATGTAGGGGTATATACCAATGTCTAAAAAAATTGTATATTTTCGCTTTGAGATTTCCCACTGTAGGTGCCCTTTTTTCCTGAAAGTGCCCTTTTGTGTTGGTGCCCCCCCACTTAGGAAGTCGCTCGGCCGCCCCTGTGTATGCCACAGCGAAGGTACTAAAGTCTAGGTTTACAACTCACCGTCAATCTATGTACAGAAGCATTGACAGAACTTAGTTTAGAACGATAACAGTTTGTCCAATTCTGGCGTTAAAATGTTTCCTAAATTGACGTTCTTGATCTGTGCAAACTTTTCCAACTTTGAGAATCCATACTTTAATTGAAATTTTCATGCTAGTCGCATCTGAATCATCCAACAACTTAGATAATTCTTCTTCTTATAGAAGCTGGAAAATCAAATCGCCGCCGCGATTTCGCCATCTTGTTTTGGGTTTGCTTGTTTTCCTTAGTGGATCGGAAAAGAGAGAAAGTGCAAACAATAGGGATATCGGTGATATCGATTCCAATATCGCATATGTCGTGTTGATATCGCGTGCATCCAGTAAAAATAACTACACGGTAATTGACCAATCAGATTGCAGGGATTCTTCTAACCATCGTATAAAGGAGGTTGCACAGTGACGCCTTCAAAGAAAACCATAGATATCTTCGTGGTTTGAGAATTTTTCAGGATTTTGTGCATGTCAGAGGGTTAGTACAGTAGAAGGAATATAATAAGTAACATTTTATACAAAAATTAAACAATTTTCTTCATCAACCTTCAACAATGTTACCGAGTCACTTTAATACTACACCTGGTTCGAGTGTATCGAATGTAGATTAATGCCTTGCCAAAGGATTTCATGCCATGGCAGGGATTCAAACACTTTACTTCTAATGCGTTACTTTGTTTTAATCTTTTACCTTCATCGTAGGACCAGGAAATATGTCGTCAGGGTCATCTTTGCCATCATCCTACTCTTGCATGCTGGGAAAACTATTCAAAGGAATCCCGACTGGTACGTTGAATCCCAATCTGTTTATTTATATATTTTAAAAGTATGTTAAAGGGGAAAAGAAAGAAAGAGAGAAAAAAAGAATGAGTGACCTGCCGGTGACACAAAATAATGTGGTATCAAAATATGCTCATCTGACCGTAATTAAATACCTAAAACCCCTAAGCTTCGGGGGCTCTGTCCCCTGGACCCCACCAAGGGCCCTAAGGCAGGCCCCTGGATGCTCATCTGACCGAAATTATAACCCCTGAGCTTCATGGGACTTAGCCCCCTGGACCTCCGACAATTAGTGACCAGCCAGTGTCACTAATAATGTATCTAAATATGCTTATCTGACCGTAATTTAATGCCTAAATCCCCCTAAGCCTCTTAAGCCCCGCCGAGGCAAAGCCCTGGACCCCATGCCGATTTACGCTCCACTCGCTTCGCTCCCTACGCTCTACCTGCTCGTTAATACTCCACTTTGAAAAAACGTAACATTTTTCTCCCCCCCCCAACGTTTTTGCTCATAACGCCACTGGTCCTGAAAGGTGAGGCCCCTGGAATGTGCCCCCCCCCCCCCATCCAAAACTGTGCGCGCCTGTCCCCTGCATCGCGCAAGCGCGACGATGGTGCTGGCGCGCCCACTCGCCCCCACTAACAAAATAACTTGGCGCCACTTCTGCTCCAAGACATTCATAGACATTAAAACCTCATTTCAAGATATCTGTTGTTTCATTTTCATTATATCTTTTAAATGATTTAAAGATTCAAGATTCAACTTTTTTTTTAAACATTATCTTCGCAGCCGCAAAGTTAAATTTCGACATTGTTTTACAGATAACAAACAAAAACGGATTAATAATATACAAACGTAGAATTACAAGGAATATTTGTATATAAACAGAATCAAGAAATACAAATATAAATACAATTTTAGCAAATTTTGGCAAATTATAATTGTGAATACATGTCTGTAACAAACTTTAGTTTATCCTGGTTACAGAAAATACACAAATGATTAACAAATGGGTTCTAAGAAATAAATTGTAAGAGTGACATTTCTCATTCATCAAAAATTGATATTTCAGAATTTTTTAGCCACGGTAATAATACAACATGAGTTTTGACGATACAATGCAAAATTATGGTATCCTACATGAATACGTGCTCTCATTATAAAGTTTTTACTAAACTCTGCATCTCCGATGTATTGCTTGGATAGATAAATCTCAAAGTGTGATTATTTTCTTCATTCTTATGATGAAATAAATTTACTATCATTTTGCGCTATCATACTTATGGTTACTTGGCATCAGACTAATGAAACATCTAGCCTACATTCGGAACATGATTTAAACCTCTGCAAGTGCAAACATGCTATTAAAAAAGAATTAGGAAATCATAAAAAGACCTAATTCGCCATCTCATATCATAATACTACATTTATATGCACCCACGGTACACACAGGGTAGGCCTATTCTTCTCAAGAGGGGAAACAAAAGGTATTCATGAAGCAAATCCATTACTTTTTTGGGGCAATGATTATTCTAAAGTGCACAAAGTGGAACCATACACCATGTGTATTGTGTAAAATATCTTTTGAAATTTGCACCACTAGGAACCCCCAAATTTACATATTTTGCATGTACTTAATTGTCAGGGCTTACAAGGCATCAAGCTATGCCTATATTGGAGCACTGGCCAGTTCTGTTTAAACTAAGTACATAAGTATATATTTCTCCATGTATTTTTAAATATATACTGACTTTATTATATATTCAGAACTGAAAATAAATGAAATGAAATTAAAACAATATTTGGGGTCACTTATACTATGGGCTAACTGATGAGAACTGGTCTACTCTACGTGTAGCTGCATACATTACATTGCAAAGATTTCCTTTTTATGTGATTGGTATACTATAAAAAGAATGTCAGAAGGATTACTACGCTTATTCAGAGACGAGGTTGCAAACAAACCAAACCACGTGATATTTTAGACTTATAACTTAAAACTGTATAGTGTATACTTAGTCTTTAGCTCGTGTTTATTGTGTTTTAGAAACATCAAAATGTATATATCATGTCTATGTATTTTATTATCATATCTTACTTTGTTTTATATATCTTTCTGTATTGTATTGTAAATATGTTGTGCTCTCATATCCCTGAAGGGGGTCGATAGAGTCAAATAACATTTTATATTATCTTCTTATCTTGTCTTATTCATAACGGTGTCTTATATTTGATGAAACCTATTACAGGGAGAGCAATCATTCCCTGTTCAGCTCCGCCCTGAAGGTTACCCAGAATAACGCTAAGCTGTGGAACATCAAAGGTCATGCTTTGAAAAAAGAAAACCGCTTGGAAGATGCCATCACCTATTTCAATAAGGCCACAACGTAAGTGTTCCATGGAGTAAAACCCATTCATGTAAAGTTATTGTGACAGATCAAGAGCAGCGTTCAAAAGAAACATACTTTCTAAAAGGCAAGGATCATCTCTAGCAGTGTCCTAGGGCTAGCATGATGCCTCAGTGGTATAGTGCATCACGATGATAGCCCTAGTAGAGCTTGGATCGGAGAAGCCATCAAATAGGATATTATTTTATGTCAATTTATGGTCACATTCCACAACACAATCCAAAAATGCTTAGAAAAGCATGGAAAATACATGTACCTAGGTCCTAGGATGTGTCATTTGATAATCTTCTGAAATTAAATGCAATGTTAATTGTTATTGTATAATTGTGTACAATGGGGGCACGCTACAAGAGACCTATCTCGCACCCCGGGGCAACGTGTCTGACACGGCCGGTTGTAGCAACTACTCCGAAGATCAAGATACATTAAGCTGATCTTAGGGGACACGAACGAACGAACGATCTTCTGAAATAGCATAAGCTCAACAATTATTTTCAGCTTTACCAAAACTCATTTTCTTTCAATGCAGGCTCCAGCCAGATTACATAAATGCATGGATCAATGTCGGGAGTACGTACCAGGAACTCCGTAAGCTGGACGAGGCGGAGGTAGGGTACAGGAGAGCGATAGAATTGATGCCACAGCCTAGGAAAGGAGAGCAGATTGATCCAAAACATCTCCCTGGGTATCTCAACCTGGCGCACGTAATACAGCAGAATAAGAGCAGGCTCATTGAAGCAGAAGAGGTACCCCCTTTTGTTCTTCTTTAATTCAATTCGTTTATTTCAATTCCAGCAAATACATTAAAAATACATATGTAAATAAATGAAATATATATATATATATATATATATATATATATATATAAAAGTGCGAGAATTCTCAACTCTGACATGACAACGGTTGTTCCAGAATATGTAGGCGTGAAGAAAAAGGTCTAGGAACGTGAGACGTAGCTGTACTTTACAAGTTTATTACGATCTTTCGGCTTGTGAGGCCTTCTTTAGGTTCTATAGTGCAAACCCATACAAAAACTATGATTGAGTGATATTAAGTTTGTATGCCATGTATATTTGTTTATACAATGTATTTGTTTTTGTATGTGTTTGCAGTATGTGATAAGTACAGCTACGTTTCACTTTCCTAGACCTTTTTCTTCACGCCTATATATATATATACGAGTAAAAAACGGTATACTGAAAATTAGGGTTGCCATACAAAAAACGGTCAGGGGTTTTGTTGAGACGGCCAACCAAACAAAGCCTAAATGAAGTGTATTTCACTTTCATTCTTCAAAGGCAAATCCAACCTTTAAAAAAAATCTTAAAATTAAGAGAGCATGCAGAAAAGTCAGAGAAGCAAACACGAGAAAGTTTGAATGAAATATCTGACAAAAAAGAGAAAATTATGAATTTTGGAAAATTGAAATCACTATAGGTATGTGCTCTTCAAAATTAATTGGCTGACTCAGTAATGTCTCTGTGATGTTGTGGCGGACAACTTTCTCATTTGTTCCGATACACAAAATGGCTGAAATCTCAAGTTTTCAAAAATACATGACTCTGGAGGGTGATTTCTCTTTAGTGGACCTATATTAATATATATTATGAGTAGTGCCCTGAGGGAGAATAGAGGCACTTAGGAGAAAAAAAGATATGAGCGCTATTTTCGTACATGACAAACGGGATCGTTGTCCGTTTCTACGTCACAGTCCACAGACCACATTGCCAATTTGAGATTTGCACTTCTGAGTAATCTCACATATTTCAAACATTCATAATTCTCATATAATTGGTTCGATTAATTCAAACTTTCACCATTCTGTTTATCTTATTTGTCTGCTTTCATATAGAAATGAGCTGAGTACAAAAGTTGGATTTACTCTTTAATTTCAAGGATCGTCTCCACCCAATGGTATTACTTGTGTGTATAGATGCATAACAGAGAGAAAATTCACAAACAAGGGTGATTTTGAAGGAAGTTTGCTAACATTTGAACGTTTATGGATTTGACAAAAAAGGGTATGTTATCTTCAAAAGAGCAGGAAACTTTATTAAACGGGGTCATATTATTATTTGCCAAAAATAGGGCTATATTCTAGAGCCCATTTTGAACTTGTTGTTAGACAAAAAGGGGTTAGTTTTTTGTGGAAAATGCTCTAGACGTCAAATGGTTCATTTTTTACTCCGCTATTAACCACACATGATTTTACTCCTTTTAATATGATGTGACACCTCTCTACTTCAGATTTACCGGATGGTCATCCGGTCGCAGCCAGATTACATAGCTTACCACAATCTGGCAGTGATCATGATACAAAAAGACCAGCTCGACGAAGCGGAATCTCTCTATCAAAAAGCAACCCAACTAAAACCGCCCACTCTAGGCTTGCTCAACATGGTAAGTTGGATGTACTGCTGGGCTTACTTCGAATCATCGGGTCATCGCGTCCGGTCTAGTGGTCGCTTTACATGACCTTTCAGGAAACAAAAGCAGAAGATGACGCGACCTTTCGTAAATTCGCTGTAGGGTTTTAACAAAGTGTCGTGAAAATTGGACCATACTATTTGTAGATGAGAGGGATTTATTTCACAAACATTTCATCCGACATTTGTGAATAGAGGGGCATGTTTTCACCAAAGTTCAGGTAACGCGACCCGACGCGATGATCCGATGATTCAACGTAAGCCGTTGTAGTGTGCAAGTCCACGCTGTTTTCTAACATGCTACCCGCCACATTAATTAAGAATTTTAGTATACCAGAGGTAGAATCCTAAAAAGGATGTTATCTTTTATGGTTGTAAAATAATGTCAATTGTCATAACAAATCAAAATTAGGACAAGCCATTGGCTAATATCTGCGCAAAGCTGGCTGCGTTCATGTAAATTTAAAAATGACACCAGCGAAAAGCCGAAAACACCAATGAAATGCAGATGAAGAATGTCACTGAGGGAGATCGCGAGAGGGAGCCGTATCAAGGCCCCGGATCAAGGCTTGCGTTTTGATGTGCTTCACTGGTTGAAAGATCGATGTCGACCCGCGAGCTGAAAAATTGGCCTGTCGCTGCTTTCCAGTGGGGGTGCTGTTAATAGACCAGTTCGCAGTGAGCACATGGGTCATATGACCCCAAATATCCACATATCTTTTAAACATAGATAAATCCAACTTTGTGCCTTTTGGAATAATCACAGCTAAAGTCTGGAGGTGATTCTTTGTTTGCTCTCTTGAAAGGAATACTTCCACCTGTGTTCAATAGAATGCATCACAGGTGCATGCATGAATAATGTTACATAACTTTCGTGAGCATGTATCCAGTGTTAGTCTCAGTGGGTTTTACATTTTTGGTCAAGTGACCTTTATCTGCGCATGCGCAGATCAATCCGCGCATGCCCAGATTGTATCTACGAACTGGTATATTGTGAATCCATCCTATTGTGACAGATGGTGGTGGTGTATCTCTGCTGTATCATATACAGTTAACAACTTAACTATTCATACTCCTTGTAAATTTAATGTTTATATTTGATTTTGGTATTAGTCAAGAAATAATAGTATACTGCTTGAAATAGGGCCTTTGCTGAATACTTTTAAATGTAAGCTTTAATATGTCGCATTCTCAAGAGACATCCATCTTGACAAATCAATTTTTCACATATTTAAACAATTATAAAACTTGGTAAGGGTATGAATAATTTAGTAGTGAAACGTATGCCAATTTAGGAGTATACACATTCCAGTTAAACTAACAATTCTGAAATAAGATCCATGGGATGTTCGTTTCATGACACAGGACATAAAAATTATGATTGAAATAGGGAACGATCCCGTAAAATAAGGGACGTCTGATCACCCTGCTAATGTTCCAGCACCTTTTCTGGGAAACTTCGGCATTTAAAACATTAACTAAATTTGCCTTTAGAGATTCTTTTCTTTTGGAACATAAGCACTCATGTCCGTCAAACTTGACACTCCTGGCGTTCTACAATTATTACCCCGGCTTTAGCATGGCTGCCATGATGGCACTCTAGCATTTTCGAGGAATTATTTGTTTTGCATATTTACATGTACCTCACATGTGTCAAGTGTGTGGCAAACGTATATCAATATCTTGCCGAAGACGTTAAGTGCTGTTCCAGGGATTCAAACCCCGCACCCTGTGGTTCACAATTGCTAAATTATCTCCAATACCACAACACCTCTTAAATTCTAATTTACTACATAATCAACCTTACCCGGCATTTGCTCCCAGACAGCTTCTTACATCTTTAATCGCATGACCAGAAATCGACTTTCATCTCCATTCTGGAGAGCAGTGCTCGCACTCCTTACAGGTTTACAATAAGCAATTGGGAGTGAGAGGCCCTCAGCTGGAAGTGGACGAAAAGCCTCGTTCATAAATACTATTACGAACTTTTACGAACGCCGTACGAACAATTTTCAGACCATTAACTAAGATCTTCTTAAGAAGGCCGTATGAAACTAGCGTTCGTAGACCGTTCGTAAGTTCGCAGATTGATCGATGGTCTTGTCCAAGATTTTTTCAACCTCGTACGAACGTCTTAATAACATCGTAATAACCACGCAAGATTTCGTAGGGTCGAGAGAAAATTCTAGAAGCCACACATTATTACGATGATCGTAAAAACGCCTTAAGTTGTTCATAGAGGGCTCTTACAGCGCTCGTAAGAAAGCCTTACGAACCGAGATTCGTATGGCCTTCGTGCTAAGAACTCCTGGCGTTCGTAAGGCTTTCGTAAGGTGCTCGTTAGGTGTTCGTACACAATTTATTCAACTTTTGCAGCGCTTTTTTTGCAACCGATTTTTTTCAAGAAACTATGCCCGATTTACGAATCTCTACGAACTCTGGAATTCGTACTAACAGGTTGATTCGTAAGAACGCATCGTTCGTACGAACTTTTGTGACCGTAGCTTAAAGCTTGAGTCAGCTGCAAGAGAGTTTATCCTCTGGGTTTTCCTAATGATAATAATGATAATAATAATAATGATAAGATAATGGTAACAATGATAATAATCATCATTATAGTAAACATGATTTTAATAATAAGTTGAATAATAATGATAAAACTAATATGAACAATAATGATGATGATGATTGTAATAATAATAATAATAATGACATCAACAACCACAACAATAATAATTTAAGAAAATAATAATGAATGATAATAATTTAAATAATAATAATGATGATGATGATAATATTAATAATATAATGAAAGTGATAATATTAATGATACTACTAACACTAGTAATAATGAGGAGATAATAATAATGATGATGTTAATGTGATGACAATAATTGTAATGATAGTGATAATGTTAGCAGGACAATGGTGTCCGGTATTAGTTATAACATCTTGGATTGTGAAAAATGGGTTTTGCGAGATCTTACCTTTCAAAAGCTGTGCTTATTATCTGAAAGTACATGTCCCATTTTGATATGACAGTTATTAACTCAGCTAATTACGTGTGCTGATCATTTGTTCTTGTTATAACAAAAATTTAAAAATCTAACTTTGAATTGGTAAAATTTGTTTTTCATCTCCTATCAGCTTGCTAAGGAAGCCATTCGAAGGGGGCGAGAAGCAAACAAATACTTTGATCACGCCTTGCAGATAGATCCCCATCACAAAAAGTCGTTGTTGCAATCGGCTCTTTACATCCATGAATCCGGCAACGCTGCTAGAAGGCAAGATGCTATCAAGAGGTATGAGGCAAATTATCAGGCCCGGCCGTTGGAAGTGTTTGGTTACTTTTTTGTATTTTTTAAACTAATTCCTAATGCCTAGGTCACATTTGCCGCGGCGACAGTGGGGTCTTAAATATCTACGGCCAATACCAATTATAGGGCCGCCGCAGCATTCCCACGGTCACATACGGTTGCAGTCACATATTATGTTAGGGTTGCCGCACGGAAGAAATTTTAACTAAGAAGTCTGCAGAGGCCAAAAGTAAATTGAAATTAAATTTTGCTGCAAAAGTCTCACTCTCGGCTAAGTATTTGATTAAAAGTTTCATTCCTAAAGTACATATATATTACCCTGGAGTCCAATAAACTTGGACACAATTGTCGTTGTCACTCTTTTGAGACAATTGTCCCGTTTGCTCCATTCCATTTGAAATAGTGCACTAAAGATATACAAGATCCATCTAAAGAAGAGAGAAAATTTAATCAGTACACACTGTTATCATGTATTGCTTTACACCAGGAATTTTTAAAAGAAAATTAAGCTTCCAAATGGTAACATTATGAGAAATTCAAAATCACTATTTTCCAACAGTCCCTACGATTTGGCGATGTTTCACCTGTCTGCCATCGTTGTTGCTCATCCCTATAATTGCTCCCAGATAAAACAATTTTCACGAGAACAATAGCAATTATAGAAAAATATAATTGTTGCCAATTTGAAAGAGAAAACATACTGAGTTCTTAAATATTCATGTCCTATTAATGTGTTGCCTGTGTGTGTATTTTGGATCAAACCCCCCCCCCTTTGTGAAGAATTTTTTTTATGCCAATTGCTGACCTAAAAAAAAGACCTTACCCTACCCCCCCCCCTCCCAACGGAGCAAAATGTCAAATTTTTAAATTTCGAGACCCTGTTGCTCATCCCTATAATTGCTCCCAGATAAAACAATTTTCACGAGAACAATAGCAATTATAGAAAAATATCATTGTTGCCAATTTGAAAGAGAAAACATACTGAGTTCTTAAATATTCCTGTCCTATTAATGTGTTGCCTTATTCCTATTCAGATTAAAGAAGTTGCTGGAGATAGATCCTCCAAGTGTCCAAGTCTATTCAACTCTAGCCTTGATTTTTATGGATGACGATGACACCTCAGCAGCTCTACTCTATTATCAGAAAGTACTTGAGGTAAGACTAATTTCTTCACACCTTGTTTCAATATTAGCCCATAGCAGTCGAGTGCCACTTTTTTTAATTGTGATGTTTTATTTTATCTTTTGATGAAGTTAGCAATGCAGAGTGACCTTTATAAATCTATATTTTCGTGTACAAAATGGCAATTTCTTGTTCATTCTTTGTAATTTTCATTCACACGTTTTCACTTCAATACAAATTTAGATTTTGTTTTGTTTATTATTATTATTTTTTATTTTGTTTAACTGTGAGAGTGGAAAATAAAAATGATTGTCTCCAATTTGAGGAGGAAAAGCTGATTCAATTTAATTCTGAACTGCTATGGGCTAAAAATAAAGTTGAGTTGGAGGACAGTGTGATTTATTTTTTTATTTTTTAAACTATGAGAGTGGAAAACAAAAATGATTGTCTCCAGTTTGAGGAGGAAAAGCTGATTCAATTTAATTCTGAACTGCTATGGGCTAAAAATAAAGTTGAGTTGGAGGACAGTGTGATTTATTTTTTTATTTTTTAAACTATGAGAGTGGAAAACAAAAATGATTGTCTCCAGTTTGAGGAGGAAAAGCTGATTCAATTTAATTCTGAACTGCTATGGGCTAAAGATAAAGTTGAGTTGGAGGACAGTGTGATGGGATTATATAGGAGCATGTAAGGTGCATGTGTCTGTCAGTCATAAACCACTTCTGAAAACAAAGAACAGCCAAATACTTTGAAAACAGCTAATCACACACGGTGAATACAGAGCTCTTATCGTGCACTGCGAGGCTGTGTGTATAAAAAGGCATGAGTAAATTTTTGCAAAGTCAACCTGCTGTTTTTATATATGACTTATCATATATATACACAGGGTGTCCCTGAAGAAAGGAAACCAACTTTTACAGGTAAACAAAATTGATAATTTCAAATTATTCCTTGGTTAATGTAAATATGATTGGAAAGCTCAATTTCTCTTCTTTGATATGACACCAAAATCATGATCAAGAAGTCACGCATGACTAAATTCAAATAGCCCGAAGTGGCAGCGTCAGTAACCCAATTGTCTAAAAGAGGTGATGACTGTTACATTAATTTTGGGTCATTATCGTTTTGAAACGTTGGTAAATGATGTGGAATTGATAACTGTTGTTGTTCTTCTGGTAATCTTCAAAGGGCTATACAGCCTATCACGAAGATGAACTAAGGATGACAAGCAAGGTAGTCGCAAGTCGGCCGCAGGGGGACCATACTGGTATATATACCTGCTCCACGCACGGCGCAGACTGCCATTGGGGCCGTACGGATGGCGTGCGGCGATCGTACAGGAGCCGTGTGTGGGTCTTGCGTCGCCCGCAGGCTGTGCCACATACCGCAAGGCTACCGTATGGGCACCGTAGGGCCGCCTTAATGGGGCTTTCACATATACACTCCGGGGCCCGTACATCGAGTAAAATCAGACATGCCGTAAAGTTCCGACGGGCGCCGGGACAGTTTTTTAAGCCGTACGACACGGGCGCCGTGGTGCTGAGTTGGCTGCTCCCAATTCTCCCGGCGTTTTTATCTGACCGTTTTATTTCACACTTTTTACTAAATAATGAACCACAATGTGTTCATTTTGAAAAGAAAGCCCTAGGGGTGATCATTTTAAAAACAATTCCTTGTGTATGGAGGATCATTAGTTGTTTTATATTTGTGTATCAACAGCTGGTCGACTTTGCAAGATTTTCCAATGCCTTTTGTACGCACTGCTTTGCTTTGGAGGATAAAGGTCTGAATTTACCACTATTTGTTGTTTTCAAAGTATTTACCTGTTTTAATGGATTTCAGAAGTTGCGTCTGGTGATTGTCTCTCTTGTGACTGGTCTAATTTCACTATGATTTGCAGTCGATGTGGATTTTAATTTATCTGAGTTCTCTGAATGTATGATTGTTGTGACTGTTGGGACGATTTTCCAAAATACATTAATTTATCTCAGAATTTAGAATCTCTTCTCAAATCAGATGTCAGTGGGACAATACATTGTGTGGTGGGCTTTCATTTATAAAAAGATTTTATAGATGCGGCATATAATCACTGCCATTTGAGAATGATTTTGCATTGACAGGCCTAGGGTCTCCTTTTTCCTTCTTCACATTCCTAGATCCAACCGTCTAATTACGAAGCCCTTGTCAACACGTCTAAGATTCATTTGGAAGAAGAGCGCCCTCTCCAGGCCAAACCTTATTTAGAAACTCTCCTCAAGGTAAGGAATTTACATCTACATCCAAGTCGATTGCAATGACTTAAAAAAAACGACTCAGGGCAATATCAATACCCAATTGTGTATGGGTCGTGCCTTTAATCATCTTTCGATTACATATCCGTATTACGGGTCATATACATGTATATTCGCACTTTTCAAAAGGTGTCACACAGTTGGGCTGTTGAAATTGGCTGAGGTTGAGTTACTGAAGGTCTTCACAATCGTGTCATCCAAATATGTTTTTTACGTGTATTGATTACCTTAAAGATACTATGTCCCTTTTGCAGCCAACATCACATTCTGTAGAACTTTGCAGTGTACTAATATTCAAATTATGCATGGAAACCCGTTTACTTGCTAGACTTCACTGTCAGACACTATTGAGTGACTGACTGGCTTTTTCCCTTCTTTGGTAATAACATACATAAAATGATCTACATCCATAACCCACTTCTTGTAATGGCCAAAATTAAACTGATTGAATCTTTTCGCAGCATAAAACGTACGACCATTCGGTACAATGATCTGAAAAATCAGACTTTTACTTACTGGCTCTATGGCTCCTAAGTCGATTCGACAACTAATAGTCATTATTTTCCCACTTAAAGACATTTTCAAGCCCCCTCTTTTTTAGGGAAGGTCTAAATTAGTATTGTCTTTCAAATGCCGTTGGAATTTAACCTTTTCATTTTTTTGGCCTGCAAATGGGACATAGTACCTTTAAAGGAGTACTCTCATTGTCATAATTCTGTTCTCAGTATGGCTTCCTCCAGACTATTCATTCGTAAGAATATTTATATGGGAAGTCCACCCTAATATTAAGTTGGTTTCAATAGAAACAGAAAAATGAGAGGAACTTTGCTTAATTCATATAATCATTGTTATTATGGTTTGCGAATTAAATACAAAATGAAAAGATATTAATGAAATTCTTTGATGAAAATCAAACTTTAGTGACATTGATCTTTTGATTTTTTTTTGCAGCATCACCCTAACCACACAGAAATTGCAAGAAGCATGCTCCTACTAGGAGAAATCCTGCTAAATTCGCTTCAAGATGAAGTCCAATCTCAGCAGGTAAGATTTAGATTTGTTTGACAATTTCAGGACAGGATTCATTTTCAGGGCTACATTGATCACATTTTGTTTTTCAGATTGGCAACATTATTTTACTTTTACCGCTACATTTTTCAAATAAATTTAGTTGATTTCATACTTCAAACATTAGTAGTGTTCTATTCAATTTGTCGATTTATTTTAAACTTTTGCCATTCTTCTTCTCATATATTTTTGGCTACCTTAAAATAAGCTGGTTACAATGGTTGGATTGCCCTTCACTAACAATTTATTTCAATATTTCCAGGGACTACTCCTGAGGCATCTAATACCCTTATCCCATTCAAAAATCATTTGTCTTCCTCACACCACTTATCTCCGTGATATAGGCTACATAGCCCTTTAATGATTACCAGAAGAAGAAGTATAAATAGAAGAACAAAAAGAACATAGTTGTTTTCACTTTTCATGATATCATACCTCTTTTTCATCAGCTGTTTCAGCGGATAGTGGACCTGGACTCATCAAACGTGCAGGCCCAGCATAACCTCTGTGTTATACAGGTCAGGAGAGATCTGCTTGAAGAGGCCGAGAACTGTTTGTCAGACATCCTAGAGAGGGCGCCTCATGCAGAAGACACCCAAGCCACCCTGAACAGCGTAAGACAGAAGATGAAAGAAAGGTCGTCTGTGCAACATGTGACGGAATCGGACAAGGATTCTGATTTGAACCAACAAATGAAGTAGAAAATATGTAAGCTACATGTATTGTGCTTCAGTTATAAATGTTACTGAAATATATTGATTTATTCAGAAGTTGCCAAACAAGTAGTGCATTAATAACGCTTATAGCCTTATGATTTCTTAAATGGATTTTCGGGGGGATATTTGTGACAATTTTGAGCATTATTTAGCTGAAATTGTCGTTGGTAGTGACTTGCATTTGATATTGGTAAATAGAGATGTATGTGTATATTTTATTTTAAGTCTTTACATGTATTTCTTTGTAGATTAACACCTTTTTGTGCAATGTATTGACACTAATCTCACTCTTGTATGGTATTTTGTTTGAATCAGGTGTTTTCAAAGGATGCCTTGTCTTTCAAATGTAGTAGTCATACATAGTCTTCCACTGAAAGAAAATTAGTGTGTACAGAAAGCTTAGCGAAATGAAATGGCCCGAAACGACGTGTCCGGAACGCAAAATGCGTAATTGAATAAAATCATATTTCAATCACACAGAGATTAAAAACGCATCATTTGGATATGAAGTTGGTAAAGGCATATACCATCTTTATGAGGCTTAATTTAAGCTTAACTTTCATTCAGATATGTAAAAAAAAATAGCAAACATCAGTAACTATTGTGCATTTTTGTGGAACTGACGTGTCTTTTCGTGTCACTACATTTGGTTAAGCTATCTTAGAATGTAAAAAGTACACTACAGTACGACGAACAGGTCATGTACCCTCTCTTTGATTCGATGATAAAAGAATTAGATAATATTACTTTCAATTGGTTTTGTCAAGCAAAATTTAGTGTTTAGTGTTTGTGAATGTAGTTGGAAATTTCATATATATTGATGTTTTGAATATAATATTTCTATGACAGGTATGAATCATCTTTGTAAACAAATAATGTTACCTAATCTCTATCACGGCATTCTATGCATTTGGTCAATGATAAGGTATGTGGGTTTACTTGAAGTAAATATATTGAAAATCAAATTCTGTGGAACAATAGTAATAAGAAATTTAATAATCATATGCTGATATTAAAAAAATGGAATCAGGCTGGTATAGTGAGAGTAAAACATGTGATTAGAGACGGTAAATGGAAGGAACCAGGTGTTCTAAACAACTCGATATATCCCTCTCAGTTATCATTTGATGTCAAATATGCAAAATTAGAATAATCCTTTTCCGATTACTTTTTGAATAAGATGAGATCTAGAAAAAATACCATTGATTTTAAATGAATGGAAGATGATTTCATTACTCTTAAAACCGGAGATGATATAACTCTCGGTTCTAAAACTATACAAAAGATTTATTCAAAATTAAGTACAGTATGGGTTTCTCAACAACTGTCAACTATATTAATTTGGTCGAATGTTTTGTCATTACCAGATTCTTTCAATTGGAAAATGTTTTTTTAGTTCAAAATGTGATAAGGCAATTCAACTTTAAATTTCTGAACAATATGTTACCTTCATTACAAATTTGCTAAAATGGCGTGTTCTTAATGACAGGAAATGTGGACAGCCAGTGTGCAGAGGTTAAAACAACTTTTCATTTGTTATTACACTGTAAACTCGTTAGAAAATTTTCGAAAATCCTTCAAAATTGTGTATATTACCTTTTCAAGATAAATATATATATAATTTTAAATTAAGAACTTCTAGTGATAGCCTGTAAAGTGGACGATGTTACTTACGATATGTTAAAGCTTATACATAGCACAGTATGCAGTCTATGGAAACTATATTAAATGCACATTCAAAGGTAACAAATGCAACGTAATTTCTTTATGGTTTGTTTTTAAGTTTATGGTGAAATATTATTTGGAAAGTGTAAGTGATTACAAATTTGGAAAAGTAGGTGAAGTTCAATTTAAAAAAAAATCATTGGTTGGTGTATTATATTTGTTTAAAGTTCTACAAAGTATAATATTACACTCATATTTAGGTCCCTCATGATTGATAATGGTACAGATAGAAACACTCTCCTTGATCTTTTGAACTTGACACTTCCTCAATTGACGCAGAAGTCAACATGGGCAAGATTAAAGGGAAATTTTATTTGGTATTTTACCACAGTCCTTTAACTCAATAGGCGCGATGGCTCAGTCGGTAGAGCAGTGGTCTCGATACCCGGTGACCCGGGTTCGAAACCAATTCGATACGCTAGTGCCCTTTGGTAAGTCATTAATCCTCATTACCAGGTCACTCAGAGAGGACATTAAGCCGTCGGTCTTCTGGTTGCTTACTAACAAGCATTTATTGCTTTCTTAGCTGTCAGGTAAAATAACCACCACTATCACTATTATTTTATGATCCTTTACACTATCATACAGAGGAGGATACAAGGAGGATCCTGGACAACATAAATAGAGAATATTGATGATCATAAGTGTTAATGTATTAATTACAATGTAGGGGTATATACCATACCCAATGATAATATCTTTTCGCTTTAAGAGTGCCCATTGTAGGTTCCAAATTTGTCAAGAAAGTGCCATTTTTGGGGTAGTGCACACTTACTTTGAAAGACGCTCCGCAGCCCCTGTAGAGGTTGTCCTAAATGTTTTTTTATTCGAATTACTGTAAATGATTAGTACTGTAGTATGACGAGGAAACGATAAGGTGGGGAGACATCAGGGAAAAAGAAAACAAAGAGAGAGAGAGAGAGAGAGAGAGAGCGAGAGAGGGGGAAAGAACAGGGAAATGTCCCGGTAACCAAAATATGGTTTAATACGAGCATATTTCTCATATTGTTCTCGTGAAGACAGTCACATTAAATAGAAATGTAAAAATAGTACCAGCATAATGATACAACAGTGTAATAAATAAAAACATTTAGTCCTGATAATAAGAATCCAACTTTATAAGGAAATTGAGTCAACAGTTCTACCACCAGTGAGCACCCAACATAGGCGTATACAGGATATTCACATTCACCCACATACTTACCCTTTCCGAGGTTAATGAAAAAAAAGGTTTTAGTAATCCTTTTTAGTGAGAGGACATCAGCTTGAATGATGATATTGTTGTATTCTCCTATAACCGTGGGATCAAGTTAATTATCTCAGTGGCTGTGTTTTTTCTTCTTCTAATTTAATGTTAATGTTTGAGTATTAACAATGAATTGAATTAAAAAAATATTTCATCTCATCCATCATATTTCAGTTTGAACCCTAACACCCATTTCCAACATCCCATCTCGATCTCTTCCTGCAGCATTTCATACATCAACATCAATCCAATTGAACCGATGTATTTTTATGAAAACTTATCGTAGGTTGGATGACTAATAACCCCCCTGAATTTTGAATTATCAACATAGGGCTCGTGCATACAAAATGTAAAAGACTAACAGTCCAGACTCCTTCCAATTAAGGTCAGCGGGAAGTACTGCCTTTTGTATTGATTACAAATTAGTTCGGATAACAGGGTTTAAATTCATTGAAATAATTAATTGAATTACGTTTCTCTGATGTGAAGGTGACAGATGGGATAGGAAGGCTCACGAATCAACGAAAAGAAAGTATTTTATAGCCATGCTTGCTTTATTTGCAAGGGATCGTAGGCTTTTGAAAGTTTAGGCATCCCCTTATCCCTGAAAATTTCTGGATTTGCCTCAATATTTGTGAAACTTACTGTCTTTAATATGTAACAAGTGATGTGAATAAGAAAATTTTGATTTATGTATTCACATTATTATTTCAAATGCAAGAAAATATGATCATGTGTCTCCCTTGTTAAGACAACTACACTGGTTACCTGTTCATAAGAGAATAATGTATAAAGTTTCACTATTTGTTTATAAATCCATGTATAGCCTTATCCCATCCTATATTTCTAGTCTGTTTTATCCCATCCAGCAATCAAGATATCCATTACGTTCAAGGTCAGACCCCCTTCTTCTGCAAATCCCCCGCATCAATTCGAAGAAGGGTCAACAAAATATAATTTTTTCTGGTCCCACTATTTGGAATAGTCTCCCTTTAAGCATTAGTTCTTGCACCTCAGTCGCATTATTTAAGAAACATTTAAAAACTCATTTGTTTTCTTTGTAATTGTCATTTTTTTTTTAGAGTGTAATGCACTTGGAGAGTATATAACTATTATGTTTGTATTTTAAAATGTAAAGCGCCTTGAGCATGTTCATGTAAAGGCGCTCAATAAATACCAATATGTATGTATGTATGTATAAATCTTTCAATTCGATTCGAGATGAAAAAGGGGAAAAACTGTGATCAAGAATCTATTGTAAACTTCAGATTTAAGCCATGTCGGAAATATACAGTATGAGTGTGTATGTACAATTTGCCGAGGTTAGCAAAAACACGAATATTCATGAACGGTCAGACAATACAGCCTTTTAGTACGTAACGTATAGTGAATGGGAATGGGCGGTGATCGGTCCAGGAGGTAGAGATCAGTGGTTTGTGCTGGCAATGTTCCAGCGAGCGGAAATGAGTCAACCGGAGCAATATGTTGCTCTTTTGATGAATGAATATGCCCATCCAAGCGTGAATGTTTGACATTTGTTGGTGTTGGTATAGAGTATTACTTCTTCTTTATTCGATATGTATTTTACTATATCTTATTTAAGGTTTATATGAAAATCTTGAAGAATGAAAAGTATCCAATTTTGCGTGTGTGTATGTGTGTGTGTGTGTGTGTGTGCTGAGTGTTTATGTGGTGCGTATGTGTGTGTATGTATATAATATGTATAGATATATATATTTATATATCGCTCTAATTTAGTTTCCTAATTTTATTCTTTACTTTTAACCGGCTCTTGACATATTGCAGGATGAAGGAGGAGGAGGGTTTCCTTATTTTTTGTTGAGTCACGCTGTATTGTACACACTTGAAATGTTAGCATATTGTGTTTGAAAGTGGTAGTGAACCGGTTCATTCATGTGAATTCCGTTTATTGCCTTTAAAGATTCACGGAAGTCTGAACACTAAACCAGTGACATATTATTGTCCCCTTTTCTAATGACGAATGAGGAGCTCAAATAGGACATCCTGATAAATTGGTGGTTTAGACATTGATAAAAAAAAAGGCACTGGTATTTGTATGCATGATAATTATGTTAACTCTAAAGCATTTTGAATACATACACATATACACCATACAGCGTCATGCAAAGAACATCTGTAGTTAAACATGAGACATTAAGTAGACATGGTCATTTGCAGGACAGTTTCGAGTCCCGTTAACGATTGTACAAAGAATTGCGCATTCTACTAATACGTTTGTAGGCAGAGGAAAATAAAAAAAACCTCCCAAGAAACAAAAGGTTCAATCATTAATCATTAGTTTAATTAGTTATCTTGTTTTGAATTCAGGGTTAGGGTTAGGGTTATGGTAATATACCCGTTTTTTATGATGTCCAGTTTAATGTAATATTAAGGGTTATATATATATATATATATATATATATATATATTTATACATATAATGATTTAAACAGTTGAAATGAAAATCCTTGATAGCTTACTTATTCACTGTGACAAGTTTTAATTTTATTTCTTCAGATAGGGAATATAAAATTACAAGTGCAAGAAAGTAAGTATTTACAATAATGCATATTAGCGCATTGCGCTAAAAATGGATCGTTGCATGGCAACGGAATAGTCATATTATGTTTTTTTATAAATATTATATAGCCTATACAGTAGGTTTGCGGGTGCACCATGTGTGTGTGAGAGAGAGAGAGAGAGAGAGAGTTGAGGAGTCCTGAAAAGGACTCTGACTCGGTAATCTTTCTTGGGGGTGTGTAGTCCTGAAAAGGACTGTTGTTATCTTTCTTAGCATATAGTTCTAAGGAGAACTATAGCGCTTGGAGAGGGTAAAGATGGTAAACAAAAAGTATACATTACTGTCTATTAATATCTGCCCCTCATAATTATGTACATAAGCAACGACAACACTATATCATAATTTCATGAAGGTTATTGTCAAGTGTCAATGTCTGCACTTTTCTTCTAGTAAGTAGAACTAAGCATGGTTAAAGTTGTATTGCTTCCCTATGGAAGTACCAAATACTTTTATCTATTTCCTGCACAGGGGTTTCGATGCCAAGAGTGCTTTGACAAACACGATGTTTTCCTTTCTTCCTTGGATTCTTGGCCACGTCGTCCTATTCTCACACAATTTATATTTGGATCAATAATAACGATAAACTCAAAAAGGGAAAAAGGAATGGTAGGGATATCCGGGTTCACCAATAGCTTGTGAACCCACAAAGTTCCGGCTTCGGAAAAGTTGTCAGAAGGCCATGGAGACTGATATGTCAGTCTCATGGGCTGTCGGTCCGTGTAACCTCGGAAATCTTTTCAAAAGGCTTATGATGCCGATAATGTCGATCACGTGGGCTGCAACTGAAATTTTGCCATTATTCAAGGGAAATGTTTTTTTGGACTGTGTACCCACTTCCTTTCATTGTGTTGGTGTATACCACCAAAACAAAACAGGCAATAATACAAATTCATTACAGTTATTTACCCCAAAAGAGGAAAAATGAAACACAAAGAAGAGAAAGGTGTGAAAGTGTGTTGACAAATATGTGCTGTATAACATCCATAAAAAAAGATCCGACCGAATACAAATATGCGTGTCTTCAATTTAAAAAAGGAGAATGGTGAAGATGTTGATTCTTATGACGATGGTGATAATAATGATGATGATAATCATAATAATGATATTAATGATAATAATACTGATGATGATAATAACAATCATGAAGATATTAATAACTATATTGATAATAATAATAACAACAATGATAACAATGATAATAATCACAATAATGATAATAATGATGACAAATAAAATAAATGATAATGAATAGTACAATGATGAAATGTATAGGGCCTACCATTTATCGATGTACGAATATTCGGAAAATAAATGAACCTTCAGAAGAACTTGTGGAAAAGTGGCAGATACAGATTTTGAAGGGTTCTGGTTAGAGTTAAACTCAGTGCAGGCACATTCAGCCACTGGCGTACTGGTGGGGGAGCTTGGGGGGGGGGGGGGGCGCTAGCCCCCCCAAATTAAATTGAACCATGACTTATTTTCAATTCCATATACAAGTGATGTATAGATGTTCGTGATATCACATGATTTTCAGCAAAATGCGCGTTTCTCCATTTCTGTTGAAAACCGGTAGTGAGCACTAATTATTTCTTTTGGTCCCCGAAAATTTGAAAAATTGCACGCCCCCCCCCCCCCTTGAGGGCCAGGGGGGGGGCCATCTCCAAAAAAAGGTAAAATTAACATTAGAAAATGTAAAAATACACTTTTTTTACGACACTGGGGGGGGGGGGGGGGCAACTGAATTCAGACTAGGATTAAGAGTCGAGAACGGCACAACGAATCGTCTTCCTTCTTTAAGGGGGGGGAGGGGCGGGGGAGGGGCGGTAGGGGGAAACTGAATTCAGACAAGAACACGATACAACGAATCTTCTTCTTTCTCTCATGATAATTTAATGAAACGTGGAAGCTTCCGCGCTTCGCGCTGGATCGGCGAAAATGAATTCAGACAAGGATTAACAGTCGGAACCGGTATATGAATCGTCTTCTTTCTCTAATAATTTAATGAAGTTCTTGTTCTTGTTTCTTGTTCTTGTTTTTTTTTTTTCCTGTTTGTGTGTTTTTAGGGGTAGGCTTTTATATAAGGAATCCCTCCTTTCTGCCTATCCCAAATGCTCTTATAAATTGCCATTGTTTTTTTTTATTTTTTTTATTATTCCATCCTGTATTTGTATGTTTTAAAGGTAAAGACCAGTAATGGTCATGCGATTGCATTGTGAAAGAAACGTTGTGGAATCGATCAGAAAAGGTTGATCATCTAGCATCTAGCATCTGCACGGTTCTGGAATCATCAAAATGATAAGAAATTTGGCCCATTCTTCGTAAAGTTACAAGCACTATACATAGAAAGATGTATATGGGACTACCCTATATCTCTCACCAGACCATGAGAGAAACAAATTTACCAAATATATGAATTAGTAGGCGGTTTTCCCAATTTTTTTATCATCATGTATTAGTCAAAATATATTCTTTCACATGATTGGTAATGAGAGCTTCCATTTCATTTTTTGAAATTGGGGCGTTTCCAATACTGGTCTTTACCTTTAAATGTTTTTATGAAGAGTGTTGAATAAACTTTGAATTTGAAGTGTCAAAGCTTCCGCGCTTCGCGCAGAACGGGGGGGGGGGTAACTGAATTCAGACAAGAACACGATACAACGAATCGTCTTCTTTCTCTAATAATTTAATGAAACGTAAAAGCTTCCGCGCTTCGCGCGGGATGGGCAAAAAAGAATTCAGACAAGGATTAAGAGTAATAGTTTAATGAAACGTCAGAGTTTTCGCGCTTCACGCGAGATGGGCGAAAATGCATTCAGACAAGGATTAAGAGTCGGAACCGGTACAATGACTCTTCTTTCCCTAATAATTTAATGAGGTGTCGAAGCTTCCGCGCTTTGCGCGGGAGGGGGGGGGGGACTGAATTCAGACAAGAACACGATACAACGAATCGTCTTCTTTCTCTAATAATTTAATGAAACGTGAAAGCTTCCGCGCTTCGCACGGGATGGGCGAAAATGAATTCAGACAAGGATTAAGAGTAATGATTTATTGAAACGTCAAAGCTTTCGCGCTTTGCGCGGGAGGGGGGAGGGGGGGGAACTGGATCCAAACAAGAGTTAAGAGTCGAGAACGGTACAACGGATCGTCTTCTTTCTCTAATAATTTAATGAAGTGTCAAAGTTTCCGCGCTTCGCGCGGGAGAGGGAGACTGAAAAATAACTTAGTTACCGACCCCGGGTTTATAGGGTTAAATTTGTAGACATTTGGACATTGGCATTAATATATTTGTCGGTATATTTTTTGCTCGTTTTGTCGGTAATCGGTGGCCTCTATATATACCCTCCCCACTCCCCCACTGACACATCTAGCGACGCCCCTGATAACGACACAGTTTATACACTCGAGAAATGTTTTGCAAGTAGGCCTACTACTGATGAAGTACCGGACCACCGTCATTGTGCATTGTGCGGCATCAAAGCATATACAACGTCTCAAGACGTGACAGATCACTTTTCTCTAACTTCTAACCCATCAGAAGGCCTCGTTTTTTCCAGGAAGTGCCGGTGAACATTAATGCGCCAAATGTGGTTCTCAAATTGCAAAAGATCCCTACTCTTGGAAGGGGTAGGAGAAGACAATTTTAAGTCATATTACTCCAGGAAGTGCCTGAAAATGCGTCTAATTTGGTTCTAAAATTGCAAATGCTTCTTACTCTGGGAGGGGGCCAGAACCCCCTCCCAGACCCAACCCCGCTTGGTCGCTCCGCTCCCTCGCCGCTAAAGCCTCCTTCTGTCGCTTCATCGTTTTACATATATTTAACCCCATGCCATTTTGTGCCTCCCCCCGGTAAGAAATTCCTGGATCCGCCACTGATGCCCATACCCCTTGAGCTTCCGGGGGGCTCCGCCCCTTGACCCCCGCCGGGGCTTTGCCCCTAGACCCCACTTTGCGAAACGTTCAGCGGGGTTTGCATGTTAGAGTAGGGTGGTGCGGATTTTTTTTTTGTCAGCCCCCCCAAACGTTTTTGCTCATTACGCCACTGCATTCAGCAGTATATTATCTAGATTATTTTGAATGATATCAAATGTATTAATACGTCGTGTATACGGGTGCATATTTCTCGTTTCTCTACATTCATTTTGAATCAAGATTTAATCATCAAACTTGCGCTCAGTTCTTTGTTCTTTTCAATCTTAATATTAACTCTCAATTTTAATAACTCATTTCTTCTCTGCTGCACCAACTATTGTCCAATACCCACTGTCAATTCTTACTACATTAATTTTTTTTAATGTAACAACCACAACTGAAAAAAGATATCATCATTATTTTTAAGCTCACAAGTGAACACTTATTATAATTTTACCAACACATTAAAGATAAAGGTGAGTTTTGGTAAAAAAGAAAGAAATTGAATTCTCACATAATCAAACGAAACTTACACTGAATGTTCAAGATTACAAATAACGTCATTTGCCAAACAATTTTGGTAGAAAATGTATACTGGCTGAGTAATGAGCATAACAAGATTAGGAAATCAAGGTTAGTAGCCCCGACACCATTTGTGTATAGTCACATATACATCTTTCTGTGTACAGTGCTTGTAACTTTACCAAGACTGGGCCAAATTTATTCTGATTTTGATACAATAAATAGGGTTATATGCTGCCCGAGCCATGATGACCTTAGAGCAGGAAGGTGCCCGAACATTGTCATATCATCACGATTTTGGGGGGAATATTCATGAACCTCGCAGCCTGAAACTATTCCGTTTCTAAATTTTGCGAGGGCGGAAAAGGGCACTTTAATATCTCTGAAATGTCATTTCCTCGTCAAAATACCCAAAATGATAAATATTCGGGCAATTTACGGTCTCTGATACTTTATTTTCATTATGTTAACGTTATTCCATAATATATCTTTAATTTAACTAAACTTTTCTCTCTGTGGCACCCGGTTGTAAAATGAAACGGTCACTGCCTCTGTTTACCATATTTCTTTTCTTTTTTGCTGCACACTACATCAATGACGCATATCTAATCACATCACCCTTTAGCATTTTCGATAATCGTGTTATACACCTCTTATAACAGATTTTATTTAAGACTTAAACATATTGTCCCCACATTACTGATTTACCTAATACATGTAGTATTTGAAGAGCATTTTCGAGCAATCTTTTTCATTATTGAGTCACGTTCTTTTTCCTTTTTCCTAATTTTCTCCCAGCGCTCTTACCTTCCCCCTTTTTGGGGTTGCAATTGTTGTCCCCTCGAGACACCCCAGAGCATAGCTATGCAAACTAGGGGGGGGGGGGGGGAATGGCTGGGCCACTTAAATCTGCACGTTTGGTCCGCCCCACCTAAGTCAAATGGTTTATCGACGCCCCTAGAGTGAACCGACCGAGAATAGCCCCACATTGTTTGGAAATTGAAGGCCAATATAGCTGGAGGGATTTCCCCATGAATAACACTCTTCCTCATTATTATTAGCGACGATGAATACGCATGTCAGGACTATGTTCTTTCATTTCCACTTCCCGACAATCTGGCTAAGCGAATGCATCTCGTTCTACTTTTGTCGTCCACTGATGCGAACTTTGTTGGATTGTCATTTTTACAGTCATCTGAGGATTTTAATTACAGCAGTTTCGCTTTATTTTATCATTGATTGTTGTTCGAATTGAAAGGCAGAACTGATGATGATTCAAGTCGAACATTTCTATGTAGGCCGTATTTTATTTCTGTTGCTTTGTCTATGCCAAAGGGGTAAGTAAATCTTTAAATGCGCGTTCAAAAGCAGCTCGTGATTGCTTGCTCATTTCAAAGTATTAAACACTGTTTTTCATTGCATCATGCGTATTCTTCAAATGCAAGTTTGAAGCATCATAATATTTATAGACATTATTTGCGTGCCAAGGAACTATGAGAACGTAAAAAGGAAAGTTGTCACCTGATGATCAATTATACCTCGGAACTTTATTTTCTGATGTGTAATTTGTTTATATTTGAAAAATATTTTCTATCATTTATACTGATGTACACAGTTGCCTCTTTTCTTTGAGTGGTTGTTACTACGCTGTGAGACTCGACTATAGTTACAAAAGATAATTCAACGGTGGACCTACCAATGATATCATTTATTTTTCTGTGCATTTTTACTTTCTAGCACACTGAAAGATAACTAAAATATCGACTTCAGTTTAGACTTAAACGGTAAATCACTTATTCGAGATTTTAGCATGCTCCCTGAATAGTAGTTATGAGTCTACACCGTATATTTGAGAAATTGTGATCTTATGAAATCACGGATTTTATTTATAAAACACCCTAACTATTTTAATAATGGGGATCTTGTCACGTCGTCTCCCATGTTTCTTTGTTTATGATTTTATAGCATTTTGTCCGTAAAATGTTCAAGGAAGCTGGATTGTCGTTTGCAAGATCACAAGGAAAATTGCCCTTTTTAAACTGAACAATTTATTAAAAGTAATGTATAGCAATGCCATTTCGGATGAGCCCCCAGGTCTATTTAGAAAAAGCTGCATGGAACTCACTTGGGATTGAAATTTAAACAAAAAACTAGTTTTTTTTAAAGAGTGCCATTGTGTATTTCTGTACAGGCGCTATGATACAAACATACTCGTGATATAATGAATTTCATATCTAAAACCAATGTACTGTTTGGGGTCGCAGAGAAAATACAGATTTGGATCAAGTTGTAATGATAATAATAGTGGGTTCTTGTATAGCGCTCATGTCAGTCAGATTTGACATTAGAAACAGTAGAGCCTTATAGAACCGAAATAAAAGAATCGAGTTTGATGTTCAGAACAAGATGGAGAGAGGAAAAGAGATTGATAAATTGAGGAGCAAGGATGGAAAAGATACATAGAGTGAGCAAGAGAGATATAGAGAGAGAGAGAGAGTGTGTGTGTGAGAGAGAGAGAGTGAAAGTGAGTGAGAGAGAGAGAGTGAGAATGAGAGAGAGAGAGAGAGAAATAGAGAGAGGGAAAGAGAGAGAGAGAGAGAGAGAGAGAGAGAAATGGGGGGGGGGGGTGACGAGGGAGACAGAGAAACAAGGAGATAATTCGAAAGTGTAAAACTCAACTTTGAAAAGCAGGTCTGGAAGAAAATGTCTTGTAATAACATTATAAAAAATGACTGTTATCCCAGTTTTTGTTACAGCTTTGATCATGGTTGTATTATTCATATGATACACGGTTCTAAGACACCCCCCCCCCCCCCCATGGACATCCATCCCCCGGATAACTACCCCCAGAAAAACTACCCCCTGGACAACTACCCCAGACAACGACCTTCTAGGACAACTACCCCCAGGACAACTACCCCCTGGACAACTACCCCAGACAACCACCTCGTAGGACAACTACCCCCCGAACAACTACCCCCAGACAACTACCCCAGGTCAACTATCCCCGGACAACCACCCCATACAACTACCCCTACGATAACCATCCTCTAGGACAACTACCCCCTACGACAACCATCCTCTAGGACAGGCCTTCTCAACTGGCGGCGCGTGCGCCACTTGGCGCTTGCGGTCAGTCGGAGTGGCGCGCGGCTGTTCCAAAAGATTAATACAAAATAAATAAGAATTACAAATTAAAGAAAGAACAAATTAAAAAACTCAGCAAAATTAAAAAGTCGCAGTCGAAGTTGAGCCCAAAATGTAAGCAAGCCATTTTGTTTGTTTGATATTCACTTGATTTTGACATTTTCCGTGTTTATTGCACCAAAATAACTACATATACATTTACTTCCAGTGTAGATTTTGCCCAGGAATTGTACTAACTATTTCACATCAATATGAAATTATGATTGATATTTTATGGAATAAAAAGGTGTTAAAATGCCACATGTGGGACTTAAAAAAGCCCTAAAATCCACTAGCTTCCGGGGGCTTTGCCCCATGGACCCCACCCGGTAAACAACTATCCTAGGGGATTGTTGTCTGGGGGTCGTTGTCCGGGGGTAGTTGTCCGGGGGTAGTTAGCCTAGGGGGTAGTTGTCCTAGGGGGTAGTTGTCTTGGGGGCAGTTGTCCGGGGGTAGTTGTCCTTGGGGGTAGTCGCCCTAGAGGGTGGCTGCCCTAGGGGATAGTTGTCCTAGGGGGTAGTTGACTGGGGGTGGTTATCCGGGGGGTGGATGTCTAGGGGGTAGGTGTCCGGATACGATGATACACATCTGACACTCTTTCTGAGTAAAGATGAAAGAAAAATGAAAAAACGGTGTTTTTCAAAGTGGTTTTAAAGAAGAGAACTAGTGTATTAGCACAATGGGAATTGCTCTATTAATTAGACATCAAATGCTGATAATTCCTTCCAATTAGGTTCCAAATGTATATGATATATAATATCAAATTTGCAAACGTTTATGCCCTTATAAATACAACGGGTAGAAATGAATCTGAGCGCCAAGATAAGCAAAAATAATCCTAGTTACTTCCATCAAGATATCTGCTTCTCCTTTACCTTGTTTACAGTCCAATTAAATAATAATTTTTCGTTTAAGAACTCTTCCTTGTATCGTTTATATCATTATCAATTCCACTGTTATGTCTGACGAAAGGGAAATTAATAAGCATACAACTGGGATCTTGAATAACAACGCAGGTGGTTCCTTATAAATGCAGATGCTGGGGAGGAAAAACAGTGGCGTAACGTGGGATTGTATATTGAGGGGGGGGGGGGGACTGTTGTCATGGAGCGGGGGGGGGGGGGGATCTTACTAGATAGATAACGGACGATGGAGAAAGAAAAAGGGCAATCGATCAAGGGGAGAATGTAGGGTCCGATCGCTTTATCTTCTGACAATAATGATGACGATGATAATAATAATAATAGTAGTGATAGTTATTTGTATGTAATAATATATAATGATATATAATAATAATAATAATAATAATACTGATAATGATGATGACGATATAGTAATGATAATAATATTACATTGTAGCACCAGACAGCTTCTCCAGTAAGGACAATGGTAAAGAATATATGCCTATTTAAAATTCATTTGATTTTCGGGAAATTAAACAAAAATAGGTGGGGTCTACATAAACAACATACATGTTAATTCTAATGATCATATTAAGAATTGACTGCCAATCGAAGAGAAATGGGAAGAAATGTTAAATAGTACAGAACAAATCGACTGGAAAGTCATATGGTCATTTAATTTACAAGCTATGAAAGAAAACAAAATATCAGAATTCAATTTTAAGTTATTACACAACTTATTACCAAATAGGTATAATTTATTCAAATGGAAATTGTGTAACAATCCCTTATGTTTATATGATGATCAGTTACACGACAATCTCCATTTATTTGTAAAATGCAAGCACACACGATTATTTTGGTTAAAATTTGGAGACATAATTCGAAAACTTTACAATGTTAATTTTTCTTTTGATAAGTTCGTTTTAATTGAAGGCTATAACTTGAAAAACAAAAGATTTAAAAGTTTAAATTTTCTTATCATATATGCAAAATACGCAGTTTATTTAACATTTATGCAAGCAGAAAATCGCAAACTCATGTTTCATGAAGTCTCTATTCTTTGTATTTTCAAAAGACTAATCCACAACCGATTAAAGATCGAAAGGAACTGTAAAACAAAAAAGCTATGCATTTTTGAAAACACTGTTATTGAAGAAAACGATACATGTTTTATTTGAACTATGTTAAGATGCTACGATGTTATTTCAATCGATTGTGTATGATTGTTTGATTTGTTCAACAGCATATATTTATCAATAAATTCATTTTACAAAAAAAAAAAAAAAAAAAAAAAGAATTGACTGCCAATTCGCGAATCTGAATGCCTGAGATCACCTTTCAGTCATTTCTGACGAATTTGAGTGATTCTTCGCACACTTGCCTATAGACGGAATGAATTTCTGACGCTTCATTGGATGATAGCCTCCACCTTCAAATGGTACATGCGCTAAAATGAAAGAATGTTTCATCAAATGGACTGAAAAAACATTGCGACATTGATGGGGAAAGCCTTTAAAAAAAAGTCATCCACGGTAACTTGTTCTTCATTGAAGCAAGTGGATTGTATATTTTGTATTTATAAAATCATAAAATGTCATTTTTTTATTAATTAATAACACTACGTACACTTTCAAAGATAATGGTGAAACCAGTTTTCACCATGGGTTATATTATTAGAAACAACTTGCATGCATGTGGTAAAATGCCAACTAATATTCCCCTTTAAACTTGCTAATGTTGACTTCTGCGTCGATTGAGGAAGTGTCGAGTTCAAAAGATCAAGGAGAGTGTTTCTATATGTAGCATTATCAATCACGAGGGACCTGAATATAGGTGTAATATTATACTTCGTGGAACATAATGAACGAAATGATAACAACGATATTGGCATCGTTTATGGACCCTGCACGCAAGCTTCCTACATTCATCGCATTTTTGGGGGGTGTATTACACTCCACTTGTCATTTTCTTCCTCCTTTATACACATGTCACAATATATGCTTCATTTGTTTGTTTGATGATGATTGTTCAATCCCACTGCTGAAAAATCATGGACATGCTTGTAAGTAAAGCCACCATCACACCAAACTAGTTCACACTACGTTCTGGAACCGTTCTAGAAAATCGTAAAACGGGTTGTGGACGGGGCGAATTGTGTAAATAATGTCTACAATACGATCCTAGTTCTTTCATAAACAGTCCTCAATACGTCCATCTCGTCCGTACCCCGTCCACAGTCAGTTCATATCAAGTTCAGATCGGGCAAATTTGCCATTTCCATGCAGTTCAAGCCAGTCCGTAGTCAGTTTAAACCCATTATTAACTAGTTCCACCTCGTTCCCAATACCTCCAAACCCATTCTAACTAGTTCACCACTAGTTTTTAACCCGACCACCCCGTTCAGAGACAGTTCAACTCGTCCTCATATCGTTCTTAGTGCGTTCGAACGCGCTCCTAGAGCGTGTGCAATCCCGTCCAAGGGCGGGAGCTATAAAAACCCAGCGCGTTCTCGCCATTCCTCATTCCGTTCAACTTCAACGCAAATAATCACATTTTGGGGGGCAATGGCCAATGTGGCAAGGAAAATCGGATCGTACATATTAACGGGCAGAAACGTATTGGTCACAGCAGGCGCGTACGCAGGCGGATGGTTTTGTCAGCTTTTATACAAGAAAATCAATGAACTCATTTAGATATTGTGGCAACGTGGACTCTTTAAGCAAATTTCATGAGCATTTGCGTTGCAAGCAAGTTACAACGACGTCATGTAGTTGTGGATAAGGCTATACATACTTTGTCCTCTGCCACATTGAGAGGTTTTTTAAGAAATCTGGCGTATAACGGGAGGCCGTGGTAGTTTTGTTTACTAACTGCGCATTCTCTGAAACAACTACAATTTTAAATAAATATCGAATTCTACCTGAACAGGAGCGTTGCAGAATGTTCCTCCTCCCGGGGTTCCTCTGGGTATGGAAAGTGGAGCCATCCCGGATTCAAGCCTGACAGCATCTTATGTACATTCGGGATTAGGCCCCGAGAGAGCACGCCTAAACACAGGTACAGCCTGGTATGGACGTAGTTCTAGCACTCAACAATGGATCCAGGTAAGATCGGTCCGCCTTTCTCTCTCGTCTCCCGGTACATATTAATAAGCCTTTTCGTAGTTAGCACATGGGTCAAATGACCCCAAATATCCACAGATGTTTTACTCATGGAGAAGTCCCACTTTGGGTATTTTAGAATAATCAATGCCAAGTCATGTATGTGCTTCATGAAAAGCTTTTGTTTGCCCTCTTGTATCATAGAATGTACCGTAGGTGCACACATGAATAATAGGGACTTTTAGATTTGCGTGGACTGATACGTGTGACGTCCATTCAAGGCAGTGCATTAAAAGAACGTCGACTGTAGCAATCCACATTGTCTTCGTGCAAATCTAAAAGTCCCTAATGATTACATAACATGAGCATGTATTCCTGTCGGTGGGTTTTACAATTTTATCAGAAATGACCTTTATCTGCCCATGCGCAGATAATATTTACGAAAAGGCTTATTGGCAGACAAAAACCTCAAGGAATAGGAGTTAAAACAGAATGCTGATTAAAATTATAATGATTATTTGCTTTTGTCCTAATGTTAGAAGTTCATTTCGATATATTGGGAAAAGGTGTATGTTATTATTCGTCTTTCCAAGGTTGACCTGTCTACTACTTATCGCATCACCGGAGTTGCAATACAAAGTCGTCAAAACATTAACCAATGGGTTACAAGCTTTAAGGTAGCATGCAGCATAGACGGTATTACGTTCGATATAGTACAAGACGCCCTCAACGAGCCCGTAGCCGATAAGGTAGGTGTCAATTTCCTGTATGCTAAGAAGTAAGAAAGAAAACAAAGCATCAAACATACGAGCAAGAAAAAATGCATCCAAATATAACAATGTTTTATACAATTATTAATGACAAGTAGTAATGACAAGAAAAAGATATTATGCTTTCATTAGTATTTCTGTCCCAGCACTTTAAATGTTCTCTCTTTCTTACTGCCTCTGCCCTACCTTCTTTTTCCCCTCTATATGAATATATCTTTATATGTATGTATGTATGTATGTTGTAAACAAATTATTATCATTAAGTAAGAATAAATCGATGTTACATCCTCGTATACCCCTTCCCCAGCGACCCATTGTGTACATTGATGTTTTATGTAGAGATTAAAAGAAAGTCAGATTCATTTGTTTGTTATTAGATATGTTGAAATAGTATTGTATGTTCTTTGGATTTCTTTAAGGTCTTCGTGGGCAATACGGACGCTAACACGGTGGTGTATAACACATTGCCCTCGGTTAAAGTATGCCAGTACGTACGTCTGCTACCAATCAGATATCATTCCGCGCCTATGCTACGTATTGAACTATATGGAGAAGGAACAATACCAGGTTGGTTTCACATTAAAACTACCATCGTTATAAGGGTGCTATGGGTCAGATTGACCAAAATAATTATAATAATGTCCTCACCCATTTTTGACATTTCCTAACATTTATCCACTAAAGCTCTCATTTCAGATTGCTTGTTACATCAATAATCAATTAATAATAATAATACTCAGCTTTTATATAGGGTGAATTACAAATGAGTCTCTAAGCACTTCCAAACGTATTGCTCCGGCTTTAGCTGTGCTGATCAATGTTTTGCCAAAGGACATTAGTGCCACGGCGGGACTCAAACCGCGGACCTTGTGATCTTCAGTCCGGCGACGCAACCACTCGACCACGACACCTCTATCAAGTGTATAAATGTCTCAATCCGTCTGTATCCAGTTTCTCCAGACTAGTTCCACAGTGATATGATAGGGTAAATTGTTGTGACTTCTTCCAAACAGGAATTAACTTTGGAAATATAAACAATTCTTCAATCTTAACCATAGAAAATCTGGAAGTAGGACTGATCATCTCTTTACTTCATGGTACTGCACCGGGAGAAGGTCTCGTTCTCATGGACGATGGTTCAAGCAGGGGGCTTCTATGCGCGGATTCTTGGTACTCCAGAGCGCTCAGGTGGTTTAATTGTCGTTTGCTCGGCTTCATTGGGATTGAATCATTCACTCAACGTGACTTCACAGATTCTGGCTTGTATGACTGTGCTGAAGATGACATCGCATTTGGACGATACTATATTGTGAATTTCGATGCAACAATTGTGGAAGTTTGCAGGCATCTCTTTTAGGTAGTAGAACATAGCATTACCATTTTCCACTAAAAAGGTCTTGTTAGTATGGTGGAGGTTGCGAGTTCTCTACATCCTTCAGGAGCTAGTGTAGGCCCTTAAATTGATCTGTCTTAGCAAAAAGTTGTCCCAACGTTCCAATTTGTTATTTCTCACGAAATAATAATTCATAATAATGACTTTAACAGGGGGGGGGGGGCTTACACCCTACAAGCTCTGCTTTTTAGTCGGCCCTCCTTCCCTTTCAATTTTATGTTTATTTGTTTTAATGTATTGTCTTGTGCAAACTGATCTATATGTATATGTATATGAATATGTGAATATGTTAAAATGTACCATCATTGTAAATATGAAAAATTCAAAGAGGAAAAATAAATGAATTGAATTGAATTGAATTGAGCAGGGAACGGGGGTCAAAGAATATTCACGGTTTCCCGTAGATCAAGTCGGCTACCAGAACTTTGTGCCTTTACCGTCAGCTAGAAAGCAATGTCCCCTTGTTGCTTGTACTCTATTACTTCTCGTTGGTCTCTGCCACGGTTTTGAGCTTCAGGTTTTTGATGGGGTCAGAGAACGATGTCCTTTTCTCTAATCGCTCTTTGATAAACATCTCTTTCTGGTTTTCCCTGTGGTAACTCAGCATGACATCTTTCTCAACCTCAGCTGGAACGCGGGCACCGGAAGAGAAAACATACAATCCATTCTTGTCATCAACATCAACAGGATTGAGGAAGCTCTTTACATCATATATGGCCTTTTTTGTTTACACATCCCTCACTTTTCCTTATCTGAGTTGGTTGTTGCTCTCTGTGTTTATTTCCACGGTGAGCATCAAACGTCATATCTGTAGTTTTCCATTTTGCCAGAGAGGGCTTTTTCTGATAAAATGGACCCCAATGACCAAAATAACACCCAAGAAGTGGGATCATAGGGGGGGGGGGAGGGGTGCACGGTAGCCCCCTTTGACCCACGGACTATTGTTTTTAAAGTCATTTTGGTCGATTCGCAAAGAAAACTTTGATTGTAATTCCCGTGTTTTATATGACATGTTGAGTATCATGATAGTAATATTTCTAAGTATATCCCGAAATCTGAGTGGAGTAACTTGTGGTAAAAGAGGAAGTTCTGGACTTGACATACACGTGCACGTTCTTAACAGTGATGATTATGAATATATATCATTCAGATAAAACAATCGAAAAATGCCATGATTATCTGAACTATAATTTGTAAAAAAGGAAATAAAAGTCAATAAGAACAAATGATTTCCTCTTGTGGGAGGCACCTCGGATTCTGAAGGCCGTGTGGAGGTCAGCTACAACGGAGAATGGGAAACTGTTTGTGATGATTTTTGGGATACGAACGATGCCAGCGTGGTCTGTCGATCTCTCGGTTTTGCTGGTGCTCTTGAAGCTGTATCATTTCAAGTTCAAGTTCAAGTTCAAGTTTATTCAAACCAATCAAACACAACATTTTACAATCAATTGACACAAAAGAAATAAAAAACATGATAGGTTTGGGACCCCGGAGAAGCAGAGCTTGTGATAAGGGGCCCCTTAAAAGGTACATAAACAAAAACAAAATAACAGTATTTAGAATAACCGATGACAAAAACATATTTACAATGATAACTAATGAGTAAATATGGGAACAGAAAAAAAGATAAGGTACTGGAACCATCGTTCTTGATGTCAATTGCTCTGGAGAAGAATCGAGTCTCTTTGAATGCTCGCATCCAGGACTTGGAGTCAATGACTGTCGCCATTCAGAAGATGCTGGATTTCGTTGTCTAGTGCTTGAAGGTATGCTTAAATGAGTTATTGTTAATAAAGTCATTTTGGTCGGTTCCGTAAAGTAAAACTTCGAATGTGATTTCTGTGTTCTATATGGCATGTTGAGTATCATGATAGTGATAATTATTAGTTCATCGAGATTATACCCAGCGATTCCTAAAATTCCAAAAATCGATTAGAATTCTCAAAATTTACCACACTCCATCTTGTCTCCTCTTCGCTGATCTACACCGGTCATTTCTCTTACTAACTATGACCATGAAGCCTTTTTAAAGTAGAGGTATCGGGTTCGAGTGGATAAATCACTAGACTGTGGATCTTCTGGTTTTTTCGAATCCCGCCGCGGCACTAGTCTCCTTTGGAAAGATATTTCTCCAAATGTTTAACACCCGACCCAGGTGAGGTAAATGGGTACCCTGCAGGCTTGCAGGAATTAATTCCCTGAAATGCTAGAGCACCTTAATGGATTTCTCTCTCTACGTGCCATATCCTGAGACGTTGTCGACCATGGAGTGCCACAACTCTCTGTCCTATATTCTTTGAAGTAATTCATTCTCCCCGAAATCAATTCCACTTTCAGAAATCCCACTCCTTAAGCTACTCCTTAAGCATAACACAGTCCGTTGGACTGAGGTACTTCCCTTAGTACTACTGGGTATACGTACAGCTATCAAGTCTGATTTGGGATGTTCCGCAGCAGAACTCGTCTTTGTTACTACGGTCATGCTACCGGCCCAATTTGTGTCTCCTTCACAGACCGACTCTGCTGGCGATCCAGCTAATTATGCCCACAGACTGAAGAGACTGATGCGTGAATTACACCCCACCCCTACCCGCAAGCAACAAGCTACCTCTACACAGGTACACCCAGAATTGCATTCCTCATCCCACATCTTTTTGAGGGTGGATGTAGTCAAGGGGCCCCTTCAACCTCCTTACAGGGGGCCTTTTCGAGTCATTCAACGCTCTGACAAGTTTTTTTTACTATTGATTACAATGGTAAACGTGAAACTGTCAGTGTTGAGAGACTTAAACCAGCTTTCATTGAGCAAGATCTCCTTGCTCAATCTACAAATGATCAAGATCCACCTATCCAAGTCCCTCTGCAATCCAACTCCACAGACTTGGCACTGGATCCTGCACCTAAGCAGAACACTCCCGAGATTCGAAAGACCAGGTCTGGTCGTCAAGTTAGATGGCCAGTGAGGTACGCGGACTTTTTCGAAATCGGGTGAAGCATATTAAACCTACTGTGTTTCAACAGTATTACCATATTTTCGTATTTTCAAGTCAACATACATGTAGGTCTATATTTCCTCGTCGATTTGTTGCTACTTTTCATTCAACTACAAATCTAGAGGGGAGCTACTGTAGTGACTTGACCTCAGGAGAACTTTGCATTTGTAGATATTATTGTCTTGTCTCTATTGTGTGGCTTGAAGTCTAGCCTTTTATTCCATTGTAACTTATTTCTTTTGTGACACCTGTTACATTACTAGAGTGCCACACATACTTATTCTGGCAAGCACATTCCACACCCTATGTGTTGGGATGTGCAGCCACCTAATGTACTGGTATAGCTTATACAGGCACATTACACTTGCTTGCCACACCTATTTTCATCACTTCTCCTGAGCTGTTCATATAAAGCACACGTATTCTATAGAGTCTTAAGTCGATCTATAGCAAAGCTGATTCAGCTTCATTTTAATTCTTGTCCTATTTCTTCGCTTGTTTCTCTACTCGGTTCTGAGGCGTTATTACTTTATAGAGATTATAAGTTTCTTCTTCCTTACTTAATTCGCAAAGAAGTGTCATTACTTTGTACATGGACTTACATATTCTTTCTACGGGTGCCGTGCAATATTTGAACTACTAATTGTGATATAATATATGTTCCAAGTATCTGTACTCAACAGGTGTTTCTACGAGACAAGGTAGGAAAGAAATCATTTTCTATTTCTTTTATTTAGGTGATTATAATATCTGAAGACTTGCTTCTTAACCTTGATTCTTGTCCTTGTTTTAGTGGACACTTACAACGATTACTTTTCTTTCTACATTGACGAAACAGCAACTATGCCACCTCTGCAGAAAACATCTACTCAACCGATGACTGCAAGTACGTTAACAACAGTGTCACGGAGGCCTTCAACGACTGCAACGACGAGAACTGTAAGAACAACCACATTTAGACAGACATCCACTCAAAACCGATCAATGGTTACACACAGGACCACCTCAAAACCGACCACGGTTAAGAAGACGACAACCTCAAACCCAACCACAGTAACACAGACGACTCCCCCAATCCCAAAAACGGTCACACAGACGACCACGTCAAAACCAACCACGGTAACACAGGTGACCACCTCAAACCCGACCACAGTTAGAGAGACGACCACCTCAAACCCGACAACGGTTAAAGAGACGACCACCTCAAACCCGACAACGGTTAGACAGACCTCGGTTTCAGCCTCTACCCACAGTGAGTACTCGTATCTAGCTGTATTAGATTATTTGAAGGAAATTCTATGTGGGAAGATGTGAGAATGCGAAGAGTGCGTTGGGTTTGAGGGTGAGTGTGATAATTTCAAACTGTCCATGAACCTGTCATGGAGACCTTCCATTACCAAAAAAAAAAATGGTTGTCAGTTTACATGTTGCCGTCCGGTTTAGCCCTCAAAACTTCCGAATAAAGACCAGAAGTCAGATAAGTCTCACTCGCATACACCTCACAGACTAAACTCGGTAAAAAGGAATGGATATGACTCTTTATACAGCCATTCTCCTTACAAGTTTGGTACATATACTTGGTGCGGTAAATCGACCCTTCTTAAAGGTCTTTCTTGTGTATATCTTATCTTTAAAATTATGTGAATCTTAACTTACTCGAAACGACTGGCTCGTGCGTCTATAGCTGCATATGCACCACATAGATAGTAAGTATATATATATATCTATGATATGCACACAGTTAAGTTGCACACACGTACGTACGAAATATAAGTAATTGGCGAAACTGTTTGGGAAAAGTATTTGCGTGCTGGTCACTAATTGTCTACTCACATATCGTTGTTATGGAGGTGGCGGAACGAGGCATAATTTTGTGCTGTCTGTCTGTCGCATACCGCGTTTACTTTACAAGTATTAAACAGATTCTAAACAAACTTGGATCAAGTATGTATGAGCATACAAAGATGAACTGATTAATTTCCGATGTAACAAGCCAAAGGTCATGGGTTACAGAGCCATAAAAGTGTAACAACTGCCAGAAATGAGATTTTTACAACAATAACTTGAAAAGCATTAAAAAGCAATTCGAACGAATGAGGAAGAATTGTGAGCGTGCAATAAGAAATCAAAAGTGAAAACTCACATGGTCATGAAAGTTAAAAATCCCAGAAAATTTCTTATGAGTGTGATAACTTTTCAAAATTCATCAGATGTCACCTAAACTATTGTAAATATATATTATACAAGCATAAAGGCAGAGGCATATTAGAGACGCAGTCGCATACACCTTGGTCATGTTATATTGTAAAACAGTATCTGAGGAACTAACACTTCAAAAAGCTGTGCTTCTAGTTAGTTTCTCTTTTCTCGTGCTTGTTCTATTATATTTGTCGTTTCATTGCATATTTTTGTAATATAATTATTCATTGTTTTTATGTTTTGCATGAGAAGTAAAATAAAATCATTTCATTTCATTATAGTTTTCGCAACTGTGGAATTCAGGAGGTGACGGCAGTTTACTGGCTTTGGCATGTCGTCAAATAAAATTATTATACTTTGTGGAACACGCAAATCAAGATTTACCATGGCCAAATAACATATGGTTGGCCTATAATCGACTGAATTGTTTTCTTCTCCTGGACACGCTTTTGATATGTGCATCTCATGTTTATTAATATTTGTGATCGATTGCCCACTGTACAGCTACAACCCTGTCACCAATCAAAGGAGCTTTAGATAAAATATTGAATGTAAGTTCATACATAATGTAAGTTGCGGATAAATCTACTGTGAGAAAAAAGACTGGGTCTAATGCATTTTCGGACCAGGCAATGTAATTTCATAATTTATATTTTAAAACATCCACCAATCAACAACCACAAGGTTCGCTATGTAAACACTAACGGTAGATCTCTTTTTAACCACATCGGACTATCTGATTGCTATTATACCATTTACGATAGTCTACAATATATGTCCTGGCTATACCCTGAATAAATGGTTTTCATTGAGAAAAAAAATTACTCTTAAGGTTATCTTTCCCAAAATAATTATTTCCTTTAAACTGACGAATTAAATATAAAAATTATGTATATTCATTTTCTCTTTTTGTTTAAACACACTGCTCATCGTTGTCATCGTTGACCATGATCAATGTGCTTTAAATGCTGTTAATCTGTAGATGTCAACCTTTCGATATTTGTTATCTCCAGGACACTATCACGGAAGACAATTTAAATGTCGTGTCAGTTGAACTGGCCAACGTGACTGAGGATTCGAACAAATTTGATGTGGAAGATCTCCAGTCTGTCACAGACAAACTAAGTTCAATTGTTGAATTTGCGTCAAACCAAAACCTGACGGAAGAAACCATCGTACAGGTAAATATACCTTTTAACAGTGAGTATCCATCAATTAAAAGAAATAACGGACAGCAAACGAACGAAAATAGGAATGTAATTGGGCAGGACTGCCTGACTCGTATTAAGTTTTGTTTAGCGGTTAACGATGGGGGAGGGGATGGGGAACTACGCCGGGTTTGTTCTAACAGTGCGTATCAAACAGTATATTCAACTTTGGTAGCTCATAATTTAAACGTTTGTGACCTTGACATCTATTTAATGGTAAAGGTTTGTTGTTGTTGCTTATTGATACCCTATTCATATTTTTCTGCCACGTTTGACTGAGCACCAGGGTCTTTAAAAAGTGTCTCCTTGTACCAAGTTTGGGATGACGGAATGAATGCGGGTCAAGCCTTATGCATGTCTTAAATCCTATCAAAATTTTAAATTCTGCTTCGTGTTTCAGCGTTTAAGTGTCTAAACTGTTACACTTTACGTAAGCTTTCAAAGGACATGGTTTCAACCCGGAGGATAACCATAGATTATTCGTAAATGGCCTAGACATACTAATTTCTTATGTCCTGATATTGACAATCTCTTTGCTCAATCGTTCATTGCTCAATTTATCATGCATAATGTATTTGTCTCGAACAACACATAAATCACAAAAGTTTCCTTACCTCAAAGATGTTATTAAATGCAAAGAAGAAAACATAATGTAAATAACAACCAGAGAAATTGGTTGTGGACTTTGATTAAAAAGGTAACATCCCAAATATACTTTGTCCATTTTGAATGACTCTGTAAAATTGCTCACTTCAAACAAGGGTTGCGAATAAAGCTCAGTTGCGTCATCATAACAATGAAAATATCATAAACTTTGCTTATATCACGTCATTATTAGAGATTGATTTGACATTACACACTTCTCTATTCATATCCACTAAACCAAAGTCAATAAGGTCTGCAATTGTTATCAGATTGAAATAAATGCATAATGGCTTTTGACCCTATTTTGTTGCTTAAGCCCAAACTTGGTACGAAAAGATTTTGACAATACTTTTAGACAAGGCCGTTGCTCAGTCATCCGTGGTAGCGTGGTTATGAATATAAGAAATTTTAACAAATGAGAGTGTCATTTTAATCGTTGTCTACAAAATATCATTAATAAAGGTGTCTGTGAGTGTGATAGGAGCGGTGGATAATATCTTGAACATCCCAGAGAGTACCTTCGAGACAGCGAGCTCCCAGCAGGTATCAAAGACAAATAACATATTGACTACAATCTCCACACTTACTGAAAACATTCAAAAGGCATCCACCAAGAACTTCACCTACAGGTTTGTATGAACCATAGTGCCATTATTAGTTCTAAAAGTCATGGGCACAATACATTCGAATCATGTAGGCGCCCCATCTCAAATATCAATATATTGGGGACATACGTAACGTTTTACTCAGTCTTAAGATATCGCTTAGAGTATCAAAAATCTTACTATATTTGATGACACTGATGATTCCAAAGGCTGTTTTAAATCATTAGCGGTGGAAATGGGTGCTTGTGTCTTGCTCGTGCACTAGAATGATATTGCTATTGGAGTTTTGGCGTCTTTAATACAGCAATGGCCCTTTTTTTAAGGGTCAGGTGAAATTCATTTTTTTCCAAAGTCTATTAACAAATTGTGATCTTGACTTACGTGCGGAGGATCCTCTTTATACGACTTGTAACAATATTCTGTTCTGGTTCTTTAGACAAAAGTATCTACATGAACATCATTTTAAATTTTATTTCTGTGTAGTGGATCGAATATTGTACTGGCAGCTGTCAAAGTAGACAGGAGAAGATTTCCCCTCACGACGGCGATTGGAGGAGCCATGGATGACGCCATAGACTTTTCAGCCAATGAAGGATCTCCGTCTAATGCGGCAGGTGTAACGTCAGTATCTCTGCCGGCAGCAATTCTCCCTTCAGAATCTAGTAGGTTCTCTTTGTCCAACTATTGACTTTTATGTATAAATACAGTAATATTAAATTGCAATTGTAATGTAAATTCGGACCAATGCAAGCATGCATGCAAAATAATTTATGATAAGAACCAATGCTGCAAAAGAAATGCAAGGTAATGCAGGTACCGATCAAACAAAATTTCGAGCCCAAAGTGTGAAAATTATATTTATATGATAATCACGAGTGACAAGTCGGTCTAAGACTAACGTTCCCATATTAACTTGCATCATGTATCGTGAAATAACATGATTTTTGTTAATCATTCCAGGTACCAACCAGGTAATATCCGTCAGCGTCTTTCTTCTAAACTCGCCCAAGCTGTTCCAGGGTAACGGACCGTCCTCATCCAGTACTCCATCGTCTGGAGACAAGCAGAATCAGCAACCGAAGACGGTGTCGGTTGTCGCTTCTCCTATCTTAACTGTGACCATTGAGGGAACTGATATCGAAGACCTCCCTGATAATGAATCCATTGTCTTTGTGTTTCCTGTGAACCAGGTAGGCCTATGGTGTCACGACATACATTCCTAAAGAAAGTAATAGACAAGATGCACACAAATAATCATATAATATACGTTTAGAATTTTGAGATACAGAAGTTTAAAGGATGGAATATACAAACACTATTAAGAGAAGACAGATTGATGCACTTTCGAGGTCAAAATATTTCAATCTTCATGCCAATATTTTATATGTTACTCTCATTGCAAACTGAATAAATGAAATATTAAGATAAGTACCAACAAAAGCATAATCTTTCCTAGAAAATTCTTTGCAAAAATTAATCCTTTTTTTGGTTAAATATCAACCTTTAACTCAGACATTGATTAGAGAAGAAAAGGATGCTGAGGTGTCTCAACGTTGTGTGTATTGGGACATCGACTTAGGAGAATGGTCGGACGAAGGGTGTAGAACCGAGAAAACGGCTCTTGAAGGTATGGTGTCTTGCCGGTGCTCTCATCTCACGAGTTTCGCCGTTCTACTGGTATGCCAACGCTGAATCAATAATTCTAATTCCAAATAGCATGGTAAAAGTTTCATAAATCAGCAGCATTCTCTTGAATATATCCTAATCTATTTCAACATATTTATTACATGTTATATATATATATATACAAATATAGTTTTAAAAAACACCCATGCATTGCAGTTATTCATTTTAACATGGCCAGTGGAAAATGTGGCAATGAATTTAACGGTTCGGGTGAACCATCGAATGGAGAAGATGAAAAGCGATATATTGCGAAAAGATTATCGAATAGTTTCATCCTCTCGTTTTAATGGTCTACCAGTTACACTTTATACATACCTTTTCGACGTTTATTTGGGGAAAAAACACTCTGGGCCGGTAGAATTGTGTACGTTTCTAGATTACACTAACACAATATGTATTTGTTATGTATATTCTTCATAGGATATCAAAGGAAGCATCATATCTAAAGCTCTTGATGTAATCAGTCGCATCGGTTGTATAGCTTCGATTGTTTGTCTCGTCATAACCCTCTGCATTCTGCTAGGTTTCAGGTGAGATTTCAAAACTCCCTACCCTCATCAAACAGTACAATGCATGTTTTGAACATGGGGGCTATCAGAGGAACAGAAATATAATATAAAGAGATATCTAAAGATCACAGACAGAGAATAATTGCTACCATGTTACAGAACATTCGACGCCCTATTAATCTGAAAAGAGTCGTTGTATTTTGATGCTTCTAAATAACTCATATCCTGCCATGAGACTGCTAGCGCGCTATTGTTATAGTGCTCTGTGCACGCGAGCGCGCTACCGCTACTCTGCTTTGTTCACGCTAGCAAGCATATATAATAACAGTCATCGTTCATGCCCATTGCACCGTGCTGAGTGCTTTTACAGCGCTATTGAAAGTACCATCGCGTGCATCAGATTATCGGCTTTGGATTACGCGTCTTTGTATACAACAGTCAGATTGGATTTTCTCGAGTAATTCAGCGATTTGTTTTTTGTAAAGATTTAAATAACACGCACTTGAACCAACCTTAAAATTAACTTGGCACACAGGAGATTAGCACTGTGGCACTGGGTGCATTGTATGGGTGGCAGCTTAAGAGATAACTGACAAAATTTCCAGAAGATGTCGTATTCGATTTTTCTGTAAAAATTAGAAACATGATATTCCAAAGAAGCCACAGTTGATACAGGTTGTAACGTTGAGACAAAGATCTTCTTAATAAATAGTTGGGGGAAAATACAATTTCTCAAGGAATTCATAATTTATATCTACAAAGTGTGAAAGAGTTGCAAAGTACACATGAAATCTGCAAAAGCAAGTATTATTGAAAATAAACTATATTAACACTTTCAAGAGGTTGCATCTTGTCAGAAATATTCTTTATTATCATTGGTATCATCTTTACTTCACAGGAAACTGCGCAGGAAACAGCCACAGCAGATCCTTATCAATCTCAGTTTCGCGCTGCTAGCTCTGTACGTCACTTTCGTCATCGGTATTGACCGACCAACCTGGAGGATCAGCTGTACTTTGGTTGCTATCCTATTGCATTACTTCTGCCTTGCCTCGCTTGCTTGGATGGGTGTAGAATCCTTCAACATGTACATGATGTTTGTTAGGGTTCTGAATTCATACATACCGAAGTTTCTACTAAAATGCTCTATGATTGGTTGGGGTAAGTTGCTGGATTTAAAAGTACAAAAATTGTCATAAATTTTAATATAACATTATTTCGTGAACATATCGCCTATCGATTATTATTAATAAATTTCAGAACAAAAGCCTCTAAAGGTGAACTCTCGGTTTCTCATTTCCAATGATCAACGTAACTGTTGTGCTATTAAACTATTTTGTTGACAACCATCCATGTTCCTTCATCTTTACTTTCTCAATAGTAACTTGTTACTTGAATATTTACACTAATTGATGTTACAGATGGTTGACACCGTGAAATGCTTGTCATTCCTCACGAGGCCGCAACGTATGCTATTAGCTTAGGCTACCTTATATAAACTCATATGTACAAAAAGGTTGGGGAACACCAGGATATTCCTATTTTTTCTAACACGATATAAAAAGAGAAATTTTCAATGAATAGGCAAGGGTTTAATCTGCTGATGATCATTAGTAGATAACATAAAAGGGGAATGGGTTAATCATCTATATAATAAAGCTGGTTTACCAGTTTTGGGAGGGAATTTTTGCCACCTAATAACATTGCTACAGCTTTGTTATTCATTTTTATTTGTTGCATCTGAACGTAAAATCATGAGCCAAAAATAAAACTAAAGGCTATTATTGTGGTTTCTCTCCCGACCTGTTAGCATTTAACATTTCATTTTGTGCGTATCCCCCCTTTTTATGTGCTATTCTTTCCAACTGTGTTGTCTATTACATTTTTATACAGGCATTCCATTGGTTGTCGTCATAATAACAGTTGCCAGCAAGTGGACAGCTTACCAAAACTATGAATAGTAAGCCATTATTGAAAATTTGTAGATTTTAAATTGCATATTTATTTATAAAATTAAAACAAAAATCTCACGAGAGTTATTTAAAGGTGAAATTCAAAGAAGATCACAAATATGTCAACTAATGTATCACTAGAAACTGGTAAGCTAACAGATGGCCATCGGACAAGTTTTAGGTCAACTACATATCGGGTGATTTATAAAAATACAAATACAACCACCTCCATAGCAGCTGGGATATACGAGAGATTGGCCGGAAAAAATAACGATGTTTTAATGACGTCACTATATGGACCAACACTGCCCAAGCAGACGACATCCCATAGAGAATGAACATAAATGCAAAGCTATTATTTCTCAAATTATAATGAGTTTAGTGTATATGAATGTAATGGCATGTCAAACCATTCAAAAGGGGATATGACCCGATTCTGATAACTAAAATATTTTGCTTGTAAATACACAGGATAGGGGTTAATTAACAATCAAAGAAACCAGACTTTCAAATTGAAAAGCCCCGGAATGATATTAAGGACGGCATTTGTTCCCTCTTGAAACGCCGAACATACCCCGTTGTGTGCAGCTGAATATACAATGGCGTCTTATTTTGTTTACAAGTGACAGATTCCTTTATTTTTGTATCGCTGCATTTGTCATCAAAATAAAACCATGCGCGGGGTTTAGAGTGAGGCAATAGATTATACATTTAGCCTGACGGTAGTGAAGTAAGAGAAAGAACTCAAGAGAAGATGAAAACACAGGCACTGAACATGTGTGAGATGTCATGGGACATCGTCTGCTTGTGCAAGTCATGTCCATACTGTGATCTCACACATCTCAGCAGCGTTCGGAGAGCTCTTCGGGTGCTATGCCGAGGCTGTATTTAAGCGTTTTTTTAATTTATAATAATCATTACTTCGAAAGTTTCCAAGCATTGAATTTTGATAACCTTGTCGAATCAAAGTTTTAACTTTGCAATAAGCTATTTTGTAATAAACAATATTCATTTTAAATGTGTATCTGATTAATGTTCGTGTCAAATTCCAACGATTTAACCAGGTAGAAATTACGCAATGTGTTTGGGTGTCCGTGTAAGATGTGCGCGTGTGTGTATGTGTGCGGGAAGTAATATTATGTTACTTTACAGAAGAAACCTCTGCTACATTCATGATAGTTTTCTTGCAAAAGGCATCTACTTTATGACGGAGAATCACTGTCGAACTGGTGACTTATTATCTATAATTTGTTCTTATTTACAGCTGTTTTATTCTCCCTGGATATTCGTTATACTTCGGACTGATCCTTCCCATCGGACTCATCCTGTCATTCAATGGCATCATTTTCGCTATGGTACTCTACAAACTGAGTTGTGGTAGGATCTCAACCTCCAAGTCAAGCACATTGGAGTCAAAGAAAGAGAATACCATCAAAGCGCGCATGGAAGCCATTCGCCGCGCCCAAAACGTCATCGCGATAGGCACGCTGATGGGTCTGACATGGGCTTTCGGGTTTCTGTCTTTTGGTGGAGGTCGCTACTTGTTCAACGCCTTATTTTCCATCTTTAACTCCCTCCAGGGAGTTTTTGTGTTTCTTCTCTTTGGCATCAGGCAACCAGAGCTGAGAGAAAAATTGAAGATGACTAAGAAGCGTTTTCTGCATGGTGCATCGTCTGCCCGTAGACGCAGTTCTGAATTTTGGGCATCGTCGAGTGGAGCACGTATGACCCAACGACCTTCTGACGTCACCTTCATCTCGACGGTTAAAACTGATTCTGTTGCTGAAGGTCAGGCTTCCACGTACTTCGAAAGTACTCTTGATACAGGTCCACCTCTAAATAAACAGTCGGATGATACTCTTCTTTAATGACAGAAGAGAAACAGACCTCTAAGATTCTATACAGTGCGACCCAGAAAAAACGAAACCGAGAATTGTCGATGTTTCATCATAACTTAATCACAATTATAAGTAATAAATGACACATATTTGTAAAGCTTATACACAAATAAATATTTGGGTAATCTTACTCAAATAGGCAAACAAACTTTGACACTATAGTGACACACTTAACTGAATACATTAACTCATTAAATTGAGATTAATCACGGACAGGAATGAGTTTTGTTAATTTGACATTATAGTGACATGGCAAATGAGTATTTTAAATAAGTGAATTATTTTACCTAATGTTGTGAGTAAATCGATCCAACTCAACTAGTTAGTAATGATTCAATTACTCAGTCAGTCAGGTTATATCGCCGTTCGTACTGTGAGTTTGTATGTTTGTCACTTAAAAATGGAAGTCCTTCGCCATGCACTACATACACTTCGGTCGTGCACAAGAAGAGCTTCAAAATTTCGGCACTAGATCTAGATTTTATATCTGATCGGTAGCCTTAACTTTTTTTTTTTTTTACTCATCCAACGAATAAAGAGTCTGTGACATATTAGGGAGCAAAGAGCCACTCTACACACTTTTTTTTTACTCATTCGGTCACTAAAGTTGGAGAATACTCTATACAATTGATGTTGGCAATTTGCCTGGGCAACGTGAATTAGGCATGGCTAACACTGTACATAATGGCAGGCTAGATTGGACTAAGATTGATATAAATCGTAGGAATAATTATTGCTGTGATACTGATTTATTGCTTAAGGGAATTAATGTACATGCATACGATGCTTTTTTATGTCGAGATTCCAATTGTGTGAACAATGACCATGCTAATGATGTATGTAATACATATGATGATATTGTGAAATGCTTATGTGATGCTAGTGAATCTCTATATCACTGTAAAAACAAGGTTCATAATACTAGGCCTGGCTGGAATGAGCATGTTTCAGAGCTCCACTCTGCTGCACGTGAGGCTCGCCTACTCTGGGTTGAAGCTGGCAAAAACAGACAGGGACGGTTATTTGAGCTAAAAAAAGAGGGCCAATGCACGATTCAAGTATGCTCTCCGTTTTATTAAGAATAATAAGAAAGTCATGCGGGCGGACTCTGTTGCTCGTAAATTGCAGGGTAAAAGTTATTATGAATTTTGGAAAAAAATGAAATGTGTTAATAATAGTAAAGCGCCTCTTCCAACTAATATTGAAGGTATCTCTGGTGATGAAAAAATAAGTGAATTGTGGTGTAGCCATTATAAGGATTTGTTTAATTGTGTACAGAGTACGGTGCAGGATGTTACTAATGTTGACTTTGATGTAAATATGGTTATCTCTCCTGAGGAGGTCAAAGAAGCTATTTAAAAATTAGACGACAATAAGTCATGTGGTCTTGATACTATTACAGCTGAACATTTAAAGTTTGCAAGTCCGAAACTCATTCCATGTCAGTAATGGAGTTAGACAGGGAGGTATTCTTTCTCCCTTTCTCTTTAATCTGTACATGGATGGTCTACCCGACAATTTGAATGCTTGTAAAAAAAAGGCTGTGTAGTTGGCAGTATAATAGTCAATCATTTAATGTATGCCGATGACCTCGTTATTATTAGCCCGTCAACTGCTGGGTTGCAGAGTTTGCTCAAGATTTGTTCTGATTATGGATATGATAATGATGTCAAATATAATGCAAAAAATAGTCATGTTATGATGATTAGATGTAAGGAACACTGTAGATTGGTATTCCCGGATTTGTATTTATGTGGAGCTAAACTCAATGTGTGTACAGAACAGAGGTCATGTATCTTGGTCATTTCTTTACTGAAGATCTCTGTGATGATAAAGATATTAGTCGACAGTGTCGTAAATTATATGCTCAAGGTAATATGCTCGTTAGGAAATTTCATATATGTTTTCCAGATGTGAAGGTGGCATTATTTAGGGCATACTGTACACCTTTGTACACTGCGCATCTGTGGAGTAATTTTAAGAAGAGCTGTTTGCGCAGGCTTGCTGTGGCCTATAATGATGCCATGAGAATGCTTCTTAGGGTACCTAGATACTTCAGTGCTAGTCGAATGTTTACTGAGTTGAATGTTCCAGTCTGTTCGGCTGTTTTACGAAATCTCATGTATAAGTTCATCCAGAGAGTGGATGTCTCTGAGAATGGTATTGTAAAGGTATTAGTGAACCCCACGTATAGTTGCTTTATGTACACGTCGGGCCTCTGGAAATTTTGGCTTAATAGACTGCTGACACAGAATTGATCATATTTTGCATGATGTTACCAAGAATTATCCAGCCTCTCATGGTTGCAGTATACAGTAGTCCTCAGTCCTTGTTGCTTGTTATAATATCTAGTTATCTATTATTAGTATATTGTTCTAGTTGTTGAGCAGAGAGTGTTACAATTAAGTTACAACTTCATTTTGTTATACATATATTTATTTTAATCTTGCAGTTACAGGTACAGCTTAGAGTTAGATTGCTATAGGCCTTCTGTTATCAATTTTACAGATACAGGTTACATGTTACAGTTACATTGTATATACTTAGTATAGTTAGTTGTTATATTCTTTAGTATTTGTACGGTTTGTTGTTATTATACTCATCATGTTCATACTCAGCTCTTTTCCCTATCTATATGTAACATATGTTTTATGGACCTCTGCCTTGTGCAGCTGAGTCTGAAATAAAGTTCTGAATTAAATTGAATTGAATTGAATTCATAATTTTGAGCTGCTTGTTGATAATGTTATAATAGAAAAAGGTTATCAACAACATTCTTAGGTGTATATATAAATGAAAGATGTAACTGGAATGATCATGTGAACTGTATCTCTACCCCTATTTCTCGCAATATTGGTATACTATTTAAGCTATACAAAAATTGCCAACACATGTGCTAAGTATGCTATATAATACACTGGTTTTACCATATATTTCTTACTGCAATATCATATGGGCTACTCATAAGTACAATACTAATCGTATATTAATGTTACAGAAAAAAAGCAATTCGAGTTTGTACCGATGCAGGTTATCGCGACCACACTGACCCTTTATTTGCCATGATAATGGCATTCTCCCCCATAACTAGTCACATTATTCCAACATAATGCTAATTTGTATTCCTACCCAACAAGGCATTCCAATGACTATCACTTATTTAACGCCAAAACAGCCTCAGCTCAAAACTCAATTACACATTCTGGCCCTGAAACCTGGAATGCACTACCCCCTGAAATAAAAATCGATTATTATACAATGCTATCTAGAGCGGTGAAAACGTTTCTTATTGCGCATTATCTTTAAATCCACAAACAAAATTTGCTTACCATTAATCTTCTTAAGTTCCCTCGTATACCCGTCGTTACAAAAGTCGATAGTTTTCAGTACTCTTACTTTTTTGCTTCCATTCATTGACAGTTGATTATAACCTTTCATGACCTGGTATGAATTAACGTATGAATAAAGGGTGGCCTACTTGGGATACTGACTAAATCCTCTTCTATACAAAAATTCCAGGGCTCCGACTCGCAGGCCTAGGTTTACAGTCTTTATAATTCAGCTCGCTGATCTCACATTCTTTTTCATATTGTCCAGAAACCTCGCGAGTCTTCTCATTCTATAATATATCCCAAGTTGGCCACCCAATATTCAAATGTGCATCTTCTTTTCTTTTTTGTTTTATCTACATAGGCCTATATCACATTGAAATCTAACCACCACATACATATGTGAATCTTAATGTACACCACCTCTTTCTTTTTCCCTCTTTTTTTCTCTCTTTCCCCTTTTACCAATATTTTCCCCTCCACATTTGTACTATTATGTATCTATTGAGGGTATTTATGCTATCACGCTTTGCTTACTTTGTCAACCCTCCCATTTGATGTTCTCAATTAGTTACAGTCAGCCTTACTTTATTCTATATATATTCTCTTGTCATGTGTAAAATTTGCAATGTTTTGTTCTTTATATATTTGTAAAAATGCAAAAGAAAAAGAAAGTCAAACAGAAATAAATTAATACAAAATCAAATAAATCAAAACAGGGAAATATATGACTCTTGGTTCTATAACTACAAAAAAGATTTATTAAGAATTAAGTGCAAGGGTTACTCAAGAACCGTAAACTATTTATATCTGGTCGAATGTTTTGCATTACCAGACTATTTCAATTGGAACAAGTTTTTATAGTTCAAAATGTGAAAAATTAGAGATAACATGATTATAAGCAATTAAATTTTAAATTTCTGAACAATATTTTTTTTTCTTTCTCGATATATGTGTCATGGTTGGTGCCCCAATCACAAGTTTGTTTTCAAACTTCTTTAGGAGCTCCTAACCCCATGTTTTTTATATTTTCATGAATTATTATTTTATATGTATTTTTATGGTTGAATAAATAAATTGAAATTGAAATTGAAATGTTAACACTTATTCGCAACATAGTACAGTATGCAGTTTATCGAAACTATATAAAGTGTATATCCAAAGGTAAAAAATATAACGCAAATTCTTTATGGTTTGAATTTAAGTTTATAGTAAAATATTATTTGAAAAGTGTAAGTAATTAGAAGTTCAATTTTTTTTCAAATCATTAGTTGCTGTAAGATTTGATTGTGTTATTGTATGTAATTATGTTATTGCTAATAAATACATCTTTAAAACAAATTGACCTTTAAAATAAAGATATTTATTCTTGACTTTTTTTCTTCTTCTCTAAACCTATAACAACCCCAAAGAGAAGACTGCTCGGCGCCCGTTTTTAGGGCATTGCTCGGTCGCCGCTGAAGTTTTAGCGCGGAGGTAAAATTCGGCGGCGCATGCTCAATTTTCACTCGCCACCCAAAATACGCTCGGTGCCTGGGCGGTCGTAGCCTATCCGATAGGCGTCGGGCTATATGGCAAGTGCACTAATCGCGTTTGGGAGACTGACATCGGCGAGGGCGTCAGCCCGAGCGCCTATCATCACTGGTCAACTCATCATTATTCATATATGTGTATCGTATGTGTGACGAGCGTATTCTCATGGATGATTCATAAGACTAGCCTTATTTGGTGATCGATCATTTTGATTCAACCAATCAAATATCATCTCCGCGTTCCCCATCGCTCATTGGCCTATTTTGGTCCATGCTACATAAATATTCATGAAAGAGCTTTGCAGGGGGTTCGTAGATTTTCTACGAACGAAACATGGTACATAAACGAAAATAAAACTTTTCGCGTTCACCAGTGATGATAGGCGTTCGGGCTGACGCCCGCGCTGATGTACAATCTCCATATAAACGCGATTAGATTACTTGTAAAGCCCGACGCATATCGGATAGGCTAGGGCGGTCGCCGCCCGGGCACCGACCTAATCGAGCGTCGACGTCAAGCAAATTTAGGTCAAAAATCGAAGCCACTATGGTGCCCCGCCGATCATCGGCCGGCCGCCGGGCAATTTCTTTCAAATCAACCGGTGGCCGGTGGGAGACCGCCCTGGAATCGGTGGGCCATCAGTCGGTCACTGCCGGGACGCCGGGCGGATAAGCTCCCCGATTTCGCCGATTTTGTGACCTAAAATCGACCGGCGACCGTCGGGAAATCGACAAGGCACCGCCCAGGCATTGCTGTAGTTCTACAGCATGCTCGACTTCTCAAAAAATCGTTAGGCGATGCCTAAATTCTAGGGGCGACCGAGCAGGCTACAAATCGGTCGGTCGCCGCTCTGAGTTGTTGCTGAGCAAAGGTGGCGACTTTCTTCTACTCGGGGCCTCTATTTAACGTCCTATCCCAGAGACGAATAGGGTGGACAAATCTTAATGTAGCGCCTTTATCTGACAATCAGTACATGACATTGGATTATAATTTTATCTAATGCTTTATGATTTCTCAAGACACGAATTAGGCTCATGGTTTATGTTATTCTTCTTTCAATAGCTTTTACTTATAAACTGAAGACTTTCATTTCACATTCAAATTAAAATATTAAACAAAATCAAATAAAGTCTAAACAAATTTGTACCAGTACATTTCTTGTGAACTTCCAGTCTTTTTCGCAGTTTAGAAGCAAATAAAAAACTCAAACTGGATTTTCTATTATCAACAATCTTATAATTTCATCACAAAATCGATTTATAAACTGTCCACAAAGCTATGGTAATAAAATCTTCTTTTTCGTTATGTTCGCTATTTTTTATCAAAAGATCAATGTTAATGACAATATGCTTGTGAAAAACTTTTGTAATCAATCAGGTAACATATGCCTAAAAAGGTTTTATTTAATTTACACGTAACCAAGGCATTTATCATATCTTTATCTTCTTGACAAGTATTGTATTTTTCATCTTCACTCATTCTCCATTTACATATATTGCTTTCCACAGGCAATACGCTATTCAACACTGTAAAATTGAATTATTTCTATTTGTTTTCTTTTACTTATAATACCTCCCGTTCAAAACAAATCTTTCATTTTGTATTCATCCTTTAAAAAAATCCCAGAAGAAACAACATCGTGTATCTACCCCTCCCTGCTGTATCAGATGGTTATGTTAATACCACAAAATGAAATATGTTAAAGGTAATACAAAGTTTTGGTATGGGTTCATGAAATTGGTTCAAATGAAAATATTGGAAGCATTTACGATTTTACCATATTTAATGATCGTTGTCGCGCTTGAAATCGAGTCTAAAGTGATGAAATGTTAAATAATAAATTCGTTATATTGTATTAAAAGCACCCTCTAAAAACTGATCTTACTTTAGTCTTAAAAACATGTTTCGTGAGTACAATTGACAGATTTGCTATTTCCGTTTGGAACTGCATATTCTGAGATTTCCATGGTCGCAGCTACCATGGAATGGCCCTAGGCGCTATTTAAAAACAAATTATAACTTTGACTGCTAATTTTGTCCCTGCTTTTATTAAATTAACATTATGTTTATATTGAGAAGTTCTGTAGTTTAAATATTTAGAAAGATGTAGATTCAGTATTTTGATGTTGTCGAATCTGATTATATGGATGTAAATACTGGAGTTCCGCAAGGATCGGTTCTCGGACCGCTTTTATTTATCATATATATTAATGATATAATCAGTTCATCCAAATTACTTATGTTTTCATTATTTGCTGATGATACGGTTGTTTATTATTCTCATTCTAATGTAGCACGCTTAGTTTCTATTTTAAATGAAGAGTTAATAAAATTGAACGATTGGTTTAAATGTAATAAATTATTTTTGAATTATGAAAAAACTAAATATGTAATTTTTCACACGAAGAAAAAGAAAGTTCCAAATGTCACCAATCCTGTTAGAATAGCGAATGTAAGTATTGAACGAGAACTAAGTGTTATTTTTTTAGGTACCAATATTGAAGAAACTCTAGATTGGAAATGTCATATTGATTATGTTTGTTCTAAAATTTCCAGAAGTATTGGTGTCTTATCTAGACTAAAGAATTTTCTCCCAAGGAACATATTAATGAATATTTACAATGCAACACTTCTTCCCCACTTAAATTATTGCAATATCATTTGGGGTAATACTTACAAAACAAAACTGTTCAAGATTTATATGTTACAGAAATGTGCAGCTCGGTTAATAACAAATAGTCATTATATGTCTCCAAGTTTACCATTATTTATTAAACTGAAAATTATTCCTGTATATGATTTGATCAAACTTAATACATGTATATTTATTTTTAAATTTCATAAAAACCTGTTACCAGCTGTTTTTAATAATATGTTCCAAACAAATTCTTCTATTCACAATTACCCAACTCGTCAACGTCTAGATTTACATCACCCACTCTGTCGTTCAACTTCATTGTATAATTCTATATCATTTGTTGGGGTACGGGAATGGAATTCCTTGAATCATGACCTAAGATCCAGTTCTACAATTACCAGATTTAAATCAATGTATAAAAAAAGTATTTTTCAATCCATGGTTGAGTAGGTACTTCTCTTTCCCATCTTTTTTCTACTTTTATCTCTTTCTGCCCTATTTTTCGCTTCCTTCTATTCTTTCTCTGTAACCTTCTTTATGGACGTGTGTGTGTTGATGTACGGGTGCGTACTTGTCTTATTTAAGTCGTTTACTTTTTATTGTTAATTTATGTGCATTATCTTGTTATTGTTTGTTTGCAGGGCCCCGATTACAAGCAGATTTCTGCTTCTTAGGGGTCCTAACCATTATATTGTATATTGTATTTTCATTGTAAATTGTTTTTATACTGGTTGAATATATTAAATGAAATGAAATGAAATGTTCTTTGTGATTCACAGAGTCGTTAGTTAAATAAACATGATATATTTTACAGTTTTCCTCTTTTTTCGTAAGTCCCCCAATTGTTTCTTTTAAAGATTTTGCAAATCATTGATTTTATGACGTCACGATCATAGAAGATTGTAGTATCGTAGTAGCCCTAATTATCCGCGTTCGAGGAACTTGAGAATAACCATCGACCGGAGTCGAGATAATTGCGCCCTGAAGCTTTCTCTTTAGGATGAGACTTTTTTCTTCATTCTTTATATCATAAGCTAGTCATAATTTCAGTAACATAATTAAAATAATGCAAAACAGAATTAAAAGATAAAAATAAACGCCTAATGCAAGGAATAACCGGCAAGGTTGTGTATAGACTAAACAGGTTAAGACAGTGAATGAAAAGAATGGAAGAAGCTTTGAATTTGACCCAAATTCATGTTTATTCAATCGAGGAAAGCTTACAATTTAGGTGATAATAAATACCACACATTCAATATAGTAAAATAGAAAGAATCCTTTACCGTAAAGAGAAACTTAAATTTTAGATGAATTGAATATTCATTTTTGGCCCATGTATCGACCTTTTAATGATAATATAATCATACAAACAAACTTGAAGTGAACATGATATATATATATATATATATATATATATCTTAAGTATGTTGTTTCCTCTTTATCTCTCTTTTATAGACGACATTTCTGGCTGCCTGAATGAAGTTTCCATATCACCTCTTCTCCCAAACTCTTTTCTCTCCTTCCTTCCCCTCCCTTTCCCCCATGTCTCCCATTCGTTGTATTTGAGTATTAATGTTCAAACTATGATTCATGTATTCATTTTGGTATTCCTACTAATATTTCTTCATTAGATCCGTTGTTTAGTACGTACACTTGCTAGTGGAGGCAAATTTTCATTTTTTTTAACCGGAATAATATTTATATTTTATTTGCTTCATTTCGGTTTAATCAATATCCCATTATAACTGATTCATTACGTCACAAAAGAAAGCCGGGGTCTGACCACTTGACCGCAGGCCCTTGAGACCGAATATGAAAAAGGTTCTGCGAGACTGATGGCCCGCGATACTGCACGTGTAAATAATATGCCACGAACTGTCTATCTTGGCCGAGTCCGGTTGCGAATGGTTGACAAAATATACATCAAGTTCAAGTTCAAGTTTATTTGCTATGCTTTTTATACCACAACATTAATATAGACATACATATAAAATAGAAATTATATATATATTTACATGTAGTATGAGCGCGTCTCGATGAAACTCAATTCATATGATAGATTAAGTAGAATGTGAGGAACCTATTGAAAAGCAGTGTTTTTATATTAAAGGTTTCTGATGAAATAGACATCAAGATGAAAAACCGTAGCAGTAGAGAAAAACGTAATTTAATTGAATAAGGAAATTCGTACACAAATGCATTAGCACTAATAAATACCCCTAATTACCTGGTTAAAATGCGTAATCACCCGAGCAATATAGTTAGCAAAGCACCGCGGTTCACGAAACATCAAGTGTGTCTTTACAGTGATTAGTTCAAGAATATTATTACATGAAAGATCAAGCTGCATAAGATTACTTCGACAAAACCACAAAGATAATTGTTACACAGTTTCCCGAGTGAAATGTTTATTTCAAGAGGCCAGCATTGGATCGTGTACACCAAGCTGCTCATGAAAAGAGAGAGGGAATTAGATTAGAAAGTGCCCTGAGATAATAATTTAGCAATATGCAATTCGTTCATACATATTTAGAAAAAAAGTAATTTGTTTTTATACATTAGTAACTAGAACCTGCATAAATGAAGATTACAATTGGAGAAAAAGGGCTAAGAAGGACTGGTGAGGGCACACAAAATGTACTAGACATGATAATTTTAGTTTTAAAGCAATTTAACGATGATCCGAATCCAAACCATTCCAAAAAGAGGGACCGCTATAATTTTTTATTTTTTTGAAGGGCAAAAACTGTCCTGATTAGGTGGAGATAGAAATTGTTTCTGTGTATTGTGGGATAGGAGTGAATAACGCTGTATATCTAAATGTATTGGACAAATACCGTCCACAAGACAATGAATAAATAATTATTAAGACCCTAGTGCACACAGATTCATCATGACACTTTTTTTGTACTCATCATTGCAGCGGTGGAAGTGTTGTTTTCATTAATTTCGCTGATTTTCAAGGTGTTCTATCAAAATAAGTTTTAGGTGATAAAGGTTTATTTCATCAGAAAATCAGAAGAAAAGTTCTTTGGTAACCCTTAAGACAATTAATGTGTAAAAAAAAAATTGTAATTATATGATAAAAAAAATTGTGAGAATGTGATTATCCCCCCCCCCCCCCATTAAATTCATTTAAAAAAAATGTTCTTTGTATTTTGCAAATTGATTATTCAATCCACTTAACAGTTATACCTATAGAACCACGGTTTGATGAAGCATTTGCGATGTAGAAGAAATCCATAATTAAGTATTCTTAGAATAAGATGACACATTTCAAAAGCTGACAATCGACTAAAGCTTTACAAAACAGTTACAGAAGACAATGCGCTCAAGTAAAACCTTTCAACTACAATAACCTATTATCAAATACAATTATCAAAAACCATCAATATTGGAAAGTTTTAAATATGTAAAAACTATCGATGGTAAGAGCATGTATCACATGATTTTATGTTACTAAAGTTCTCAAAGTACGCTCCAATGAAAACAAAATCAAATCATTTAACAACTTAGGGACCCTTTAAAATGACGCTTGTGGGCATGAGGGACATCGTTACAATATTTTTAGAAATACAATGTGACCCTTACTACATGTAGAAGTGATCAATATATCGTTATCGTCTTACTTGCTTTTATATGATAACCATTTTCATTTTGTATTGTATAAATGATGTACTAGTATCATGCGTTCGGATTGTATCATTTTGTGATTCACAATTCACATAAATATTTGGAACAGGCCCAGGGGAAATCTTGCATAAGGTTTTGTTATTTTCGAACAATATATTTTCCTTTACATACTTGTTTTTTTACTTTTCTCAACTCAATCGTCCGTTACGTCTTACGCATACTTTTACATTAGTAGTAGTAGTAGTAGTAGAAGTAGTAGTAGTAATAGTACTAGTAGTAGTTAGTAGAAGACTTTATTGTACAAGTTTTTATAACAAGACTAAACTGCTACATTATACAAAACATCATGTTTCGACCCGGAAGTAACGATTATAACCGCTTGTCTTGTCTTGTCGGGGCACATTGAAGGCAGTGGTTCAGTAAAGCTAGTGTTTTTTTCCATTGGGATAATCGTGACGTCAGAAGGTCGTGAATCCATGCGCGCTTCACTCGATGAGGTCCAAAAGTCTGAACCTCTACGCGCAGACCTTACACTCTGCAACAGTCGCATCCGAGTCGCCCTTAGTTTTTCTTTCACTTCAGGTTGCCTGATGCCAAAGAGGAGGAAGACAAAGACTCCCTGGAGAGAATTCAAGAATGCGAAGAGGGCACCGAATACCATGCGACCATCACCTACAGCCAGGAAACCAAAGACCCAAGTGAGACCGAGCAACGTGCCGATTGCCACAGCATTTTGTGCCCGGCGAATGGTTTCGATCCGGGTTTTGGCTCCCCTTTCTTTCTTGGACAGCCTTGTACTGGTGGCGGAGAAAGTCTTCCTACCACAGGTTAGCTTATAGATAACAATTGTAAAGGTGATGCAATTACAGGTGAGGATCAGACCGATTGGCAGAATCAGTCCAACATATAAAGAAGGTCCGGGTAAAAGGAAGCAGCTGAAAGAAAAGGGGAAACAGATATATTTGCCACTGATAAGTTATTGACCTACTCCATTACAGGAGACATAAAAACGAAAAATATGACCTTTGAAATGAATTTGCTACTCTGAGAATTTAACATAATCGTAATAACATGAACTCAATATTAAGGCAACCCATTCTCTCTTGTTTGGATCAATGAACTTATGATCATTCACGCATGTAAAGCATCTCTGTAATATTGACTTTCTCATTAAGACTGCGTTTTTTGGCTTTTTAATGTAACTTTGAATGCAAATAATGACGAAAGACGGATCAAAGGTGTTTTGGAACGAAAATATTTCAATATATATATATATACATGTATAAACATATCCCTATTACATATGCAACCAATTTACTATTATAGGTTGCATTGAAACAGATTATTATGCTTTCATCGTAGAAATGAAAACCACTGTGACAAAATAGAGAGTGGGAAAGGGAAAAACTATTAAAAGTTAGAGTAACAAAAACGATGGAGAAAATGTGCTGCGTGCAACTAAGAGAATGAAAGTAATACGTTGTGGAAAAAAAAAGGAAATGGAGAGTACACCATTAAAGGGGATGGGAGTTTTTCCCCTCAAAAATAAGAACAAATGTCATCTTATTATGTTGTTATCTCTTTTTAAGTGGCTGCCTTGGCAGGACATATAGAGTGATATGTGATTATACTGCATCCCTAATATAAACTCGTTAGTAATCAAGATCAACATGGTGATGATGATGATGATTAATAGTAATGATTATGCGCAGTATTTCGACTAAGAAGATTACCGTGACCCTTTTTTTTTAAATCGATTAGACCAAATCTTGTATTCAAGAGACAGTGGCATGTCATGACTAGATAAGACTTCATGAAAGTTTGTGACTAACATCTGGTTTATTAGAAATAAATCACAGAATAGCATGATCTATGTAAATCAAGAAACAGTATTGGTTTTCATACTTTCCTATTATCTTTTCCCGCTCAATAGAAAAATATGAAACAAACTATATTTTTGACGCAGCAGTAGAAGCGGCAAAAGAATTGTCAAAGTTTCAACGATTAAAATTTGTTGCTGGTTGTCGGTGTTCTCGAAGCTTTGAAGATTATCCGGCCACTAGTGGTTAATCATTCGCCGATCAGCTACCGACACATTTTCTCAACGAAATATCGCCCGGTAAAAATAGATAAGCACTCAGAATCAGGCCTTGTTCAGGCTGTGATCAGGCGGCGATCAAGGGGCGATCAGTCAGCAATCAGTGTGAGACCTGTCGCCTACCCTTGTGGCCAAGAAAAACCTGACATTTTCCACGACCAGTTTGATTGGTAAAAGGTTTTCGATACAGCCGCGTAAACCTCCAGCCGACCAAAGCTCTGCATGGAGACCAATGCCGACCACCGACAACCTTTTAAAGATAGCCAAACACCTCTCTACGACCTCTGACAACCAATTACCGAACAGTGGTTGTCCGAAATCGTACCTCAAGTGTGACTTAAGATTAAAACGCCACATTACTTTGTAACACCTGGTTATATCTGTGTAAAACTGATATAAAGAGACGCACAATGCTTTCATGAAAAGCCAAGAAAATGTGAGCGTTGTGGATTAAGCACAAAGCAATGGAGGTCTTTGTCGGGTTAGGAGTAAACTTGTTGAATCTTTTTTCTTACTATTCAGAGTTTTGGTACGCTGTCCATTTGCTGGCAACTGTTGCTATGACGACCATGAACGGAATGCCTGTATTTTGGAGTATGAACACCATTCAGAAATGTCAATAAGTATAAGATAGTGATAGGAGAAATGACTGAAGAAAAAAAAATGAGTGAGAAACAAAGATTGATAATACATGACATCTTGGGTAGCGGTCCTGGATGGGGTGAAAAGCGTCCACCGGGTAGGTTCAGGCTGAGATTTTAACACAAAGTTCACATTTGCCATAATTCATATGCCATAGGTAGCACACATTTCAATGTGTATTTTCAAGATCTACAACATACAAACAATATGACCAATATTACAAAATGCAGGCTCATTGATTCAATAGATCATCTTCGCAATTTAATCATATTCAATGCATAAATCTTTGTGCCATGTTAGTTATTTAATTCACCTGTTACCATGGGCGTCAATCCTTACGTAATACCTATTGTTCAGGGTGGGGGGGGGGGTGAATGAATAGATCATCCCCCCTGAACAATATGTATCAATTACAGATCTACGCCCATGCCTGTTACAATCACTTACATTTCAATAGTCAGAGTGCGAATTGCATACATTAATTGTTGCTGGTAGGACAAACTATTGAAATAAATTCGTTTGTAACAGGTGAAAGAAAACATTGTAATGAGCACTTCAACAAGATTTATGTATTAAATTTCATTACATTACGGAAATGGCCTATTGGTGGACGAGGGATGTCTTTTCATTGACTAAGCCACCCTCCCCCAAATTTAAGGGATCCCCCAAATTATCTGCACTTTAATTTAAACCCGTCTGACACCATCATCTGAGCAAAGAAAGATTTGCAGATGATCAAATGTGCTGAAAAGTTCTAAATACATAATGTAAATAAATTTGCTGCAACTCCTTGAAAACTTTTGAAATTACTGACAAATACAAAATATTCTTTAAAAAAAGGGGGTGGGTTAGTTTACCCTTTAAGATTTTTTGCCACATCTGCCATTATTTTCCTCGAATGTTAACAAAGCATATAGAATCTTGGCACAAGATCGTACTACATAATGCGACCCTTATGGAATAGGAACCTTAAAGACTCAAGTTTGAAAAAAAAACATAGTCCTATCCACACGTCATCTTGCATAGATACAACCAGGGACTCTCAATACAGTACATACTTGTGTATTTTGATACGGGAATATCAAGTATATTGTTTATTGTCTCATATGTGAAGAATCGACACCTTCCAACAATAAAACCTTTCGAATCACATAAATACGGTTTATAAAGATAACATTTTAAATCAGTGAGAGTAAACTTACACATTTGCGGGAGCTGGAGCTCCGTGTTTAAGTCATCAGAATATCAAATGAAACAAACTCTCGCTGAATTTTAATACCAAAAGAAATCGAGTTTGGAATAAAATCTAGCATTACCCCCCACATTTTTACAAAAATCAAATGATAATTCATTGGGGTGCCTTTCCATTATGCCTTTGAAAGCAGTATATAACCTTTCTTTTTGCAATTCAAACAATTAAAACATAAATGAAATAGAACCTTCGACCCACCCCATCCGACGAGACAACATTTCAGGAGTAACTTGGGTATGTAGGTGTCCATAACCCTGACGAATGACATGTACATGCTGAAGGCTTCTACACCCATCCAAGCAAGCGATGCAAGGCAGAAGAAATGCAATAGGATAGCAACCACAGTACAGCTGATCCTCCAGGTCGGTCGGTCAATACCGATGACGAAAGTGACGTATAAACATAGCAAAGCGAAACAGAGATTAACGATGATCTGTTGTGGTCGTTTTCCACGCAGTTTTCTGTGGGAAGAAATCCACGAACACATTATTAAAGTCAACGCGTTTGTCTACAAAATCCCTTTCTCGACAAAGAAAATGAATTATCAATATTCATCTAGAGTAAAATCTACCATATTTATTGGGGTTATAGGCAGAAAATGAACGATATTTTATCAACAATATCGGTGGTATTTACAGCCTTCATGTGATTTGACCCACATTAAATCAGCGTGGAATATTTTGTAAGCCAACTGCTCGTATATTCTTCCATATTATTGAACTGTAGTGTGGGAAACTATGTACACGGCTAGGATCTACGTATATTTTGGAAAACAAATTAAAGTAGACTTTGCAATATGATTTCATGAAGTAGTCTCCATTATAACATGTTAATAAGATTATATTATTAAGCTATACTTTACGGTACCAGGATTTATTTTGAAGGTACTATGCGGCCAAAAAGTAATGATTTTATATGATTTTCACTATTTGTATTCGATTTTCAAACTCTATATGGAACATTTCCATGCTAGTGGCGGTCCCTTAAACGCTAGAGTAGAGGATTAGATTTTTCTTTTAATTCTAAAAAAAAATTGTGGGGTATTTTAGTGTGAACGTATGGAAAACGGCTCAGTGATAGAGCAGTGGTTTCGAAACTGGGAGGACCCGGCTTCTTAACCAAGTGGTTTCGCTAATGCCCTCTATTAAGGCATTTATACGGTTAGTTAGTCCCTCGGAAAGGACTTAAAGCCGTCGGTCCCCTGGTTGCTTACTTACAAGCATAACACATGCTTTCTTATAAATCAAGTAAAATAAATCATCAAACCGAAATACGGAGGACGTCGTGCTAAGTGATGTTGCAAATGTAATGCATGACATGAGCCTTTGAGATGAAACGCTAAAACTGACAAAAAGTCATATTAACTTTAATCAGCTGGGTCCAAACATTGCTTACCTAAAACCCAGAAGAATGATAATGGTCAAAGACAGACACACAATTGAAGCAATGCAACCGATGCGACTGATCAGATCAATAACTTGAGATTCAAGACTTCCCTTGATATCCTGAAAATGATAAAGTTTAAAGATTTGAATTATATCTACAATAGGATTCCCCTTTCCAGAAGAATTTTAGATGCATTCCGGTATATAAACGATCGACCAAATTAAAATTATTCAAGTGTTTGCTGTTCGTATTTTTTTACGATAGCAGAATCCCTATCTGAAAAGTTCATCAATGAAAAAGAAATTTAAACAGGAAAAGATTGGGAGGAAAGTTTAACTCCTTAAAATTCGATCGAATATATTTACATGTAATGGTATGGTTGTGACTATCATGTCAAACACATTGACGTCCCTGATTCGAACAAAATTCCCAAAATATTATCTTTGTCTCTCATGGCTCCCGAAGGTCTTACTAAACATTGTGATTGTAAAAAGTAGTTGATTGTCTATTAGTTTTGTTATAAGTCAAGAAAAAAAAAACATAACAAGTTGAAAGAAAAAAGTAAATCTAGTAGTGTAGTACAGACTAAAATCAAATACATGTATTAATTAGGGCTTTATAGTGCCTAGGTACGCATAATTATGACGTGATACATACCACCATAAGCAGAGAAGTAGAACATGCATACAATTGCATTCTATTACGTTGTAAACGACCATTGTCTTTCATCCAATAATTTCTTGAAATATCTATGCTCAAAACTGTTCAACACTCAATTGTTTCCCATTTTGATATGATTAATATATGTTCACGATCAAGATGTCTGTATCAGCAACATGGCTTTATGCATTAACGAACGAGAACATGAGATTTGAAATGGATATAATACCAAAAGAACAGCGAAGCTTGTGAGATGATTACACCGACAAGCCACCATGTCTGTAAAGGTAGTGTTGTCGATTTTACACCCTTCGTCTGACCATTCTTCCAAGGTGATGTCCCAATACACACAGCGCGCTTGAAGGTTGGTGTCATTGTATTTTTCCGCCAAACTCTAATACAGGTATGCATAACAAAGAACAATTAAGGCGTTATTTTGTTTCAAAAATAATTCAGTTAACATTGGTATTCTGAGAACTACACCTTCCTAATGACTACACCATTGCAATTTTGTTGCTTCTCTGTCCAAACTTGTTTAAGTTACACATGTTATCTGTGACTACATTCTTTCATTAACAAAAGTGGCACCAAATCACAATACATCTACCATTGCTTAGATTTGGCTTTACAGGGCTAAAAGTATCGATGCCTGTGTAATCGAGTTTTTAATGGGAATTTTCTAATTGGTACATGTCCTTATGATCTGTTGAATTTACCCTCATTACGACATATGTCTTTAAGCTTATCTTCATCATTACAACAAACGTTTTTGGTGAGAAGTGCAATTGACAGCTCCTTCATCATGAAAGTTAGTATAAATTCGGGAGTTATTAAGTGGTCGTTTCAATAAAAGAGAGTCTACATAAAGATACCTGATTCACAGGAAACACAAAGGTAATTGATTCATTATCAGGGAGGTCTTTGATATCAGTTCCCTCAACGGTCACAGTTAAGATAGGAGAAGCGACAACCGACACCGTCTTCGGTTGCTGATTCTGCTTGTCTCCAGATGATGGACTACTGGATGAAGACGGTCTGTCACCCTGAAACAGTTTGGGCGAGTTTACTAGAAAGACACTGACGGATATCGCCTTACTGTCATCTAAAGTTCAAACACAGTGTTGTATGCGTTCAATATACGTGTATGTAATACAAATGCAGTCTTTACAAGAAATCTTAATTTCGGGGAAAACTTACTGTTTGAGTAGTTGGTCTCAATGGACTGTCCGGGGTTTCCCATTTGACCGACAGCCCACTAGACCAACATCTACAAATGGGTTCAACACGACCTTTGTAACTTGACAAGTGTGGGTGGGGGGAGATTGGGTCTAACATCAGATCGTTTGGTTGTCTTTTTATTTGTTTCTTAGCTTTTGGTAATATGGTGTCTTGGTTATTCTGATCTCAAACATTTCTTCTTAACTATTGCAACATTAAATGTTATTTTATGTTCCTATTAATATGGAGTGAACTGTACCACAGAGTTATGAGAATAATGTTGATTTAAGTTTTAGTCCTGAAGCTGTAGTTTTTCGAAGAAAGTAATGTCAACATCGAAAAAAGTAAATTAAGAAGAAACGGACCTGGCACTAAAGATAGAATTGCAGATGGTAAAGTAACAGATGCTACGTCTGCCATATTAGACATAGTTCCTTCATCGGTTGAAATATCGATGACGTCATTCCCGGCTCCACCTATGGCAGTTCTGAGTGGAAAACTCGTCCTATCAACTTTGACGGCTGCTAGTATAATATTTGATCCACTGTATGTAGAAATAAAACAATCAGAATGTTGGTGGGGGGGGGGGGTTACGTGGGTATTTGGGCTTATTTAGGTATCAGTGGACGTATCACATTGATAACATGGTTGATAGAATGCAGCCTACATATTTGGTCAAAAGACATCACGTGACCGTGCACCTTTCTCTCTTACTCAACCCAGGTGATGTAAATTGGTACATGGCAGGAATGAGTTCCTTGAAATTCTAGCTAGAGCGCCGTAATGGCCGCTTTGCTGAAGCAAGGATAAAAATCGGGCAGCGCCAGGAGCGTCACGATGTGGCGGACATGTGCGTTTTATGAGAAGCCATTTTTATTATTATCATTATTTATTACCAAATTATATTGCACGGATAAGATGCGCGTATGCTAATCTATGTCACGTTTGAAAATAATACCCAATGACATTAGGCCAGTTTATAAAATTTTAAAAAATCAGCTGCATTTACACTGCAACTACGAGGAAGAAAAAAGAAAAAAAACGGGTACCGATTTCTGTTACAATAGCAGCTTCACATACGTTGCAATTCTGCACCCAAAGTAGTGTGAATAATTACACCCTAAGGGGTGCTGCTATTGTAGTAAATGTCTGCACCCCTAAGGGTGCACGTATATGCTCCCTTTCAGTGGCAGATCTAGGGGGCCGGGGGGCTAGGGCCCCTTCCCTTGGGAAAAAACGTGTAAAAACAATTTAACTTTACCTTTATTTTGGAGATGGGCCATCTCCCCTGGCGCTCAAGGGGAGGGGGGGGGTGCGATTTTTCAAATTTTCGAGGGCCCTCAAACAAATTAGTGCTCACTCCTCTCTTCCCCACTGAGCGAATTATCGGCCGGCGCGATTTTCAAATTTTCGGGAGCAAAAAAAAAAGAATAAGTGCTCAATCCCCCCCCCCCCCCCCCACTGAACGAATTATCGGCCGGCTGTATCGCCGCTAAATATTTTCTCACGAATTGGGCCCCCTCCAATGCCGCCGGCTGGATCCGCCCCTGCTCCCTCTAGGGTGCAAAACTATACCCGCCACTATATATGGTGCTGTTATAGTAGCAGAGGTCTGCACCTTTAATGGCGCAAATTCGTACCTTTATTATTTTCTTAGTGTGTATGATCGCGGTTTGTAAAATTCAATCTTTAAAATAATTCATAAGGAGTTTTAAATTGATTCGACTATGATTTCTAAAAACTCGAGATCACTCAATACTGAGACAAGGGAAGGGAATCCATCGCATCCGGTCAATTATCCTCATACCTGTAGGTGAAGTTGTTAGTGGATGTCTTTTGAATGAGTTCAGTCAATGTGGAGATTGTATTCAGTATTTCGTTTGAGACCTGCTTGGAGCTCGCTGTCTCGAAGGTACTCTCTGGGATGTTCAAGATATTATCCACCACTCCTATCACGTTCACGGAGACCTATTAGAAATTGATTTGTGAGTGACATATTGATATAGGCATGGATTTAATTCATTCCCAATCCACTTGCAATAATTAAAGGACAGGCTAATTGATTTTGAATATTGATGTGATTTGCATCATGGCATTATGGAAAGTGACAACTAACAATTGTATAAAGTACCGCCTTGGAAACATTCAAAGTAACGATTATTAATAATTATAAAACTAAAATACCGCCCCATTCTTGCACATGTCACTTGAAGAGCGCTCCGATCACTCATTATATTTGTGACGTCTCTGAAGGGACCAAATGAGCTATGCACACGATGTTCCATAACATACATACACTCCAATGCCTGTTTTGTCGTTTTCTCTTCACTTATTTCTCTTACGTTACAAGAGTCATTTAATAACTGTGATTATTTTTTCTATTCTAAATGTCGAACATATTTAATTTTGAAGTCTTAAGTCTTCTTCATCAGCGTTTCTCAACCTTTTTTTGGGCCCCCACCCATTTATGACATAACAAGTTTCGCATCACCCTAATCCAAAATTCATCAAAGATGATTTGTTTTCCACCCAACATAATTATACATAAACGCACGCTCGCATTTTCGCGTTAGGGCCGTGAAATAAACTATCCGGATCCCAAATACTGCAAGGGAGCAAGAACAAAATTGCACTTTCATTATTGTACAAATGTTATTGGTCATCAATATACACTACAGACAATATGAAATTATATATACGTTCACCTCGTTGCCATGGATCACCCTGATTTTTCAATTTTGCGAGAAGTGAAGCGAACAAGGGGGAAAAGGACACTTTGTTGTGGTATAATTTTCATTGTGATATTCAAAAAAAAATATTAATAGGGTTATGTTCCGGCGCCAAGCTGCTCGAGTCATGACGATATTCGGGCAGCGAATACCCGAATATCGTCATATCATCATAATGGAGATATTCATAGACCATGCTGCCAAAAACTATCAGATTTTTTAAATTCTGCGCGCAAGCAAAATTATAATTTACTCATCATTTTCTCATAAAAATACCCAAAGTGATAAATTTTTGAGCACCTTGAATTTTCTGATATTCCGTTATTCCAATAATTAGTTATAATATAACTAAAATTCTCTCGCGGCACCCCGGATAAGAAACGCTGTACTAGATTGCTACAATTTGAGGGGTTAGATTTACCAGACGGGGGGGGGGGGATTAGATAACAATTATTTCTCCATAATTATAAGAGTTTGATTATAAGATATACCCTTTGCCCTGTGGGAAAATTGTGCATTTTTCATTGAAACTTTTTTCCCGTAGGTCTTTTAGCTATCTCTTAATCCTATCACCATTTCGTTATCTTCTCTGCTGTACACACCCCCCCCCCCCCCCACTCCGTGATCGGAGGGATACCATGCGTGTTACCAAAATGTCCGGTATTAAGGGGTACTTTTCATGCACCAAAGTCCGGCTCGTAGTATACACAAAAGCCCGTTTTACACACCGGACTTAGAGGGTGTTTTCAAAAGGAGGGAACATGCATATGCGTACCCTAAATAACACTGAGTGGGGGGTGGGGGGGGGGGGGGCAGGTGTACAATGCATGAAGGACGCAGATCGGATCGCCCCAAATAATTTTCGAAAATCGTTTAATGCGCGTCGTACAGTAGGTTATCATAAAGAAAAATCACGACTTGATTTGATGGTGAGTATTAAAGAGAAGGCTGAGTTCTGGGAAGAGATGGAAAATAATTTGTGAGCGCTATCATTGGTATTATGCAAGTGTGGAATAACATCAGATTAAAAATGTTCCCTAAAAAGCATGGCTCTTCAAATGCCTTAATATTCTAAATATGGCATGTAACATCATGAAATTCGGGACGGATTCTTATGCCACATGTTCGTGTAGTCCCATATACATCGTTCTGTGTGTACAGTGCTTGTAACTTTACACATACTTGGCTAAATTTCGTACAATTTGATGATTCCAGGACCTTGCAGTACACACCAATACTTATATGCTAGATGATCAACCTTTTCTTATCAATTCCACAACGTTTCTTTCACAATGCAATCGCATGACTAGAACTCAACTCTATCTGTAAACCTGTACAGAGAAACTAACTCTTAGTGATTAATGCTCGTAAATATTCCTGCTACAGCAGCTATGATCTCGTCATCTTTCCTAATCTTTTAAGAAGGTAAACATCACAATCGATAATTATTCTTCCTCTTTTAGTTATTCATGTTGGAAAAGGATCAGTATAGTAGGCATAAATAGGCCTATTGGAAAAGCATCTCCATCATAAATATATGGAACTCTGAGATTTAAAAAATAAAATGAACAAGGTAATTAACATCCCAAAACTGCTTACTAGCGTATAGGTTCCCTTGATCCTCTATTCATATTAATGTTGATAATAATGATGGAAGTGGATATATTTTCACTTAATGAGTCGTAAATGACCGTTCCGTGACAAATTTTGAAATTCTTGGTTGTCTATCATGTTATAATCTTTTTTTTTTATAAACAAACTAAGTTAAAAAATGGTTGTAGTTTCATGATCTTTGTTTGTACGCTATCACAATTAAAACAATTTAAGGCAATAATGATAGAGATAATAATAATGGTAATAAAAATGCCCCCTAATCTCTTGTGAATCCCATTGTTTCATACGTTTTGCCTCGATCAAATAATTTTTTTTTAAAAGACTAATTATATTGTCCCAATGTCGCTAAATTGTATGATAAGATAATCTTTGAAGGGCATTTTCAAACAATTTATCTCCTATCTCACGTCCTTCTTTCTTCTCCTTTTAGGCTAGGAAAATTGTGGTTTGATGTCAAACAAATTGCAATACAATATTTTTCACTGCAATGCATTTTAGTAAGGTCCCCCAAATGACATACTAAAAGTCCGAAAAAATCCGTGTAGTGGAAGTGACCCTAATTTGCATAAATCCAATATGGCCGCTATTTCGAGGATTTTCACATAGATTTGTCATACTGTTCAACTTGTATGGGTTGTTGTGGCACATAACAAATAGCATTTTTTTTTTATTGCAATGCATTCTAGTAAGGTCCCCCAAATGACATACTAAAAGTCCGACAAAATCCGTGTAGTGGAAGTGACCCTAATTTGCATAAATCCAATATGGCCGCTATTTCGAGGATTTTCACATAGATTTTGTCATATTGTTCAACTTGTATGGGCTGTTGTGGCACTAAAAAAATTGCAATAAAATATTTTTCACTCCAACGCATTCTAGTAAGGTCCCCAAAATGACATACTAAAAGTCCGACAAAATCCGTGTAGTGAAAGTGTCGCTAATTTCCATAAATCCAATATGGCCGCTATTTCGAGGATTTTCACATAGATTTTGTCATATTGTTCAACTTGTATGGGCTGTTGTGGCACTAAACAAATTGTAAAAACATTTTTTTCTCTGCAATGCATTCTAGTAAAGTCCCCAAAGTGACATACTAAAAGTCCGACAAAATCCGTGTAGTAGAAGTGTGTCAAATTTACATGAATCCAAAATGGCCACCAATTCTAGGGTTTAATTTTCCTAGATTTGGTCAAATTATTTACCATACATACCTTTTAGCATACTTTGGGTGTACTTTGAAAGTCTAAAATGTTATTTCCTGGAATGCTTTTGTTTGCACAAGGTTTCATATGCCCAGTTGCATGAGTGTTTCAATCTCCTTGAATTCAAAATGGCTGCCAAATTAAGCATTTTTGTAGAGAATTGATTATACTTATATTTCTTGTCCTATGATATATTCAGAATAATTGCGACAACGCTTATTCAAGTTGTAAAATATTGTTATGTCTCACATGTATCATAATTTGGTTCTTTAATTTGCATATACACATACATTTTCCAAAAAATGGGTTAATTTGCATACATTTTGTGTTGATTCTCACCTTATAGTGCATTTCAGAGCAGCTATAATATGTGTATGATGGTTTACAATCCCAGTTCAGTTGTTATTACAGGATGCAGATCATGAGGCCTACAGTTTGGTATACATATTTTAAGTTTATTAGAGTAATTGGTAGTCTCTAACAAACATACATTTATGTGGCATGCTGATTAGTAGTAGCATCAAGTTCTACATGTAGGTCTAATGGTGGTGAGTTGGTGCAACTAGTGCCGCGACAATCAATGCAGGCTGTTGAACATTGGAGGCCATACTTCCGGCACATGTATTTCTTGGCTGCACAGTCTTTCTTGCATCCACATCTGATGACCTTAAGGAGTGATGCGGGTGCTGGTGTTATATCAGTTTTTATTGGAAGATATTTCCCATCCATGACCTGCCAACTCAGTTTCCCGATGTCAGGTTGTCTGCCATTCCTGTCTATTCTGATATCTGATAGTACACACCCAGACTGAGGAACTTTGCTGCTGCTGAAGTTGGTGGCAAAGTCTTTGCTTCTAATATAAGGCAGACAAGATTAAATGATACCTTTACGCAATACTTCTGTCGAGTCACCACCATACAGGCATACGAGTGTCTTCTATCCAGCTGTAATAATGGTCTCCTTCACGTCTGATGCTGGCTTACGTACCATATGGCAAGCTCACAAAAGTCGTCATTCTTCATGATTTTCTTCAGTGCTGCACGCCTTATATATCCAAATATGTGAGACGTTGTCTAGCAGCACAGAAGCACATGGACAAAGAGAAAGTAGTTACACACACTACCTTCCTAGAGTTTCCTTCAGCTGTTTCATATTACATCTTCGGTTCTACTTGGAGTTTGCCTTGGGCTGATCAGGTGCAAACAAAAAGTCCTTCGCATTCAGATCAGCGTAGAAGATCAGCAAGATGAGAAGGTTTGTGTCATCACCGAAAAGAACTGTGGCTTTAAAATTAAAAACGCGTCACTTGCAATTTTCTTTAGCTTGACGTCATTCTGTATACGGTGAGGCAGCAGTCCTTATGATCCTCATTTTCTCCTGCTTTGGTTTGTTGTTCTTTCCGTTCAGTTCAGTTATAACAATCCTCTCAGCAAAGTGCCCCTGTATGTTCTTTTTCATGTATACCCCACTGTAGGCCTCATGATCTGTATCCAGTAAATACTCTTGCATCTTAGTGATCAACTACTGCTGTTTGTTCCTCATCATTTTCCTCCAGGAACTTAATTACTTTAAGAATGCAGTCAATTTCACCTCATCCTTTGGTCGGCCAGTTTTAGCCTTTTTGGAAGTGCTTGTGCTCACAGAGTATAACGTTGGTATTTGTTTTTCAGTTTTAAAGTTCACTATGCATTGTTTATGGTATACAGCATCAACTGCGGGAAGATCATTGACAGATGCAAGTCTTCTAGACACATTTTAGGACCAAGTATTATTTCTTTTCATGCATATTCCTACTATACAACTACAGTAATAGGACAACCAGTATCAGTACCACACCAGCAACTAAAACCCCCTTCCTATTGATGTAGGCTCATGTGTAGGCTTGTCTTTGTAGCATTACATAGAAAGGTATACATTCTGTGACGTCATGAATTACAGGCTTAATTTGACATCTGAATTACCTTAGATGAAGTGGGGTGTAGTGACAACCTTTGATTAGTCATTGTGCCTATGTGGGGTCATATATTTTTTTATTAAAAACATATATTGTATTCTGCACATTATAAGCTTTCCATCGATATTATAATGACACTGTTATTGGGTGTTCAACTTTAAAGTTCTACAATGAATGACTATGAATGAGGCATTAAGCTTTATTACTGGATATCACACAATTAATAAACGCTTTCAGGTCTAACTTTGTTGAATATTTGACAGAAATAGTGATTAGAGAGCGCAATACCGCAGTAATATTCTTGTATTGTGATGAGCCATGAGCATGCAATGTATGCTTCTGTTTGTCACCTCTCTAAAGTAAACTGATGCAATGAGAACAACTTTTAACCAATCCAATGACCATGAGGATAATGTAAGGTACAGGCTGTATCCCTTTATAGCCCTACCACGTACCAGCAGCTCTTGTGTTTGTACGGATACTCATAAGGGCCAGTTTTTCTGAAGATTTTTGTTTGAGTTTTTTCAAACTAAAATGGCATGATTTTTGTGTTGCGTATTACAATATATTTGTCTAGTGCATAATGAAATAACATCATCTGCTATTAAAGGTGAAAAATTGAGCATAAATTACATGTTGGATTGTGTGGGTGTGGGTGTGCGGGGGATTTGTTTCAGGTGTGTGATATACCTGTAGTATATGGGTATTTTAGTTGATAAAAAAAAAATGTACAGCAGATCACTTCTTCAACACCTTTAGTGCCACAACAGCCTAGACAAGTTGAACAATACGACAAAATCTATGTGAAAATCCTTGAAATAGCGGCCATATTGGATTTATGCAAATTAGGGACACTTCCACAACACGGATTTTGTCGGACTTTTAGTATGTCATTTGGGGGACCTTACTAGAATGAATTGCAGTAAAAAAATATTTGTTTGCAATTTCTTTAATGCCATAACAGCCCATACAAGTTGAACAATATGACAAATCTATGTGAAAATTCTCGAAATAGCGGCCATATTGGATTTATGCAAATTAAGGTCACTTCCACTACACGGATTTTGTCGGACTTTTAGTATGTCATTTGGTGGAACTTAAGAGAATGCTTTGCATTAAAAAATATTTGTTTGCAATTTGTTTAATGCCACAACAGCCCATACAAGTTGAACAATATGACAAATCTATGTGAAAATCCTCGAAATAGCGGCCATATTGGATTTATGCAAATTAGGGTCACTTCCACTACACGGATTTTTTCGGACTTTTAGTATGTCATTTGGGGGACCTTAATAAAATGCATTGCAGTGAAAAATATTGTATTGCAATTTGTTTGAGGTTTACCTAAAAAATGTGATATCTTTCCTGGCCTATTTATCTCTCCCTTCATTTTCACTTTTATTTTGCCATTCCATTTGGGAAATCTACATCACTATCTACATGCGAGCCTCATTGATTATAACTAGAACCATAAGGCCCCAATTTCGTCCCTTGAGGAATTACAGTGAGCTCATCCTCCAATTAAGAATAGCTCCCTCTAATTACAAAGGCTTGGTTCTGAGATGACGTGTTATATGATAAATCCATACAATAAATAATTGTACTCAATGCGATATGTACTTGAGGAGCATAGCTTCACTAAAAGTTTGAAATCTTACTTGTACAATGACATCTTCTGTTAAGTTCTGCTCCGATGCAAATCCAACGATGCTTCTCAATTTGTCGGTGACCGATTCCAGGAGCTCCTCATCAAATTTCGTTGATTTCTCTGTTACATTCGCTAATTCATCAGATATAACTTCTATATTGTCCATCGTGATATTTGTCTTAATGAGCAATTATTGAAAAAGAAAATGTGGGAAAATGAAACACAACTAACCCTCAAAACTTTAATTGCGTATCAAAGCTGTACAAATATATACATATATTCAAAATTGAAAGAAAAAAGTAAATGAAACTACAAAAATGGAGATAACTTCATAAAATATTATAATTTTTCAGAATTGCATCCCTATTTCTACCTTTTGGGGGGTTCCTTTTTGGCTATCACAAGCGCTTGCGGAGATAAGCTAAGGCTTCCAAAAATGCACGAATACTGTCGTCTTCATAACATCGTATGGGTACATGCTGGGTTGAGAACGTTAACGTGGTTGGATTGGCATTTGTACGCCTGTAAAATATCTGAATATTCCACAGGGAACTAAGCGTGTGCATAAGTGCATTATCATGTGCCGATTAGCAAATGAATCCAATGACCGGGGTAAAAACTAATTACAGTGTAAAGCGCTTCGCAACATAATAGCATTAAGTGGTGCTTTACAAATGTAACTATTATTATTATTATTATTATCATATGTAAAGCAGATAGATGATCTCGACTATGCTTTTTACATGCTCACTTCAAATCGGCATTTGAAGAACAAAGTGTGGGTTTCCTTATTTGTTATGAAGTTAAAAATAAACTTGAGTTCTGGTAAAGAAAAGAAAATGAATTCTCACAGAATCAAAAGAAACTTTCACTGAATGATCAAAATAACAAATAAATGTCATTTGCCAAACAATTTTGGTAGAAAATGTATACTGGCTGAGTTATGAGCATAGAAAGATAAGGAAATCAAGGAGTACTAGCCCCGACATCATTTGTGTAGTCCCATATACATCTCTCTGTGTACAGTGCTTGTTACTTTATAAAGACTGGGCCAAATTCATTATGATTTTGATGACTCCAGAACCTTGCAGTATACACCAATACTTACATGATACATGATCAACTTTTTCTGATCCATTCCTCACCCTTTCTTTCACAATGCAATCGCAGGACCTGGGGGTGATTCACTAACAGCTAAAATCGATCCGAAATGAGATTAAATCGCTCTTAGGCTCAATATCACTCCTAAGAGCGATATCGCTTTTAGGAACTGATTCACTAAGGCATTTGGGATTAATGCTAGCAGTGAAATCGCTATTAAGGCTGAGAGTGATCCGGGTTGCTCTTAGCATTGCCTTTTGTGTGTAAGCATTACTAGGGCCTAGGCCTACTCATCATTAGCAACACTTTCTGGCCAAGACAGAACTGTCAAACTGAAGCTAAATTAGAGCAAACACGAGGAAGATATATTGATTTGACTGATTTTATTTACTCTATGATAGGGTAGGCCTAACTTATTTGGTCCCAACAATATGTAAAAGACCTTAGACTTGGATTTTACATCAAGACTGTACGATGATCATCCCCACAGCCTTGGCCCAACCCACACTAGAGCCGGCTACACATAACGTTAAATCCTGCATTTTACTTGAAACAAGCGTAAAGAAAGACAAACTATACCCACAGAAAATCGTATTCATCCTCACACTGCTAGAAATCTCCATGAAAAAGTCATGAATGATTTTTTTTTTCTTATGCGAAATTTCAATCAGTTTTCTTCTAATATTGGAACAAAATCAACATAGAAATGAACGTCATTGACAAATTAAACTACGATAGCTAGCTAATTATCGTTATGTCGATCGGTCGCCTGCTTGATTGATGCCCAGTGACCCAAATTTGAGTCTGTTGATTGAGTGGATTGATCGCGTACATGAATATTCATATGCGCTCATGATTGTTCACGCTGGGATCGATCCTTGCCTAAAAGCGATTTAGTGAACCAGTCAGGTAGAATCTCTTTTAAGCTGGGATTGAAATCAATCCCAAACATTGCTCTTAGGAACGATATCGTTCCCATTTAGTGAATCACCCCCCAGAACTCACCTTTATCTTTAAGAAAATTTCATGTGTATTTGGGATTATTATCAGGATGATTTAGCACATGTATTTGATTTGATGGTCTTATATTTCGTTTTCGTACATTTTCCGAAATATTCTTCTATCAATGTATAACACAGGAGGGGAGGGGAAATCGGGGAGAGTCTCTACTCGATTTCCTGCCATTCCGGATTCATTATGCTTCATACACTGAAATCATATTATTGAGAGTGATATATCTATTATGAATATATATATATATATATATATAGAGAGAGAGAGAGAGAGAGAGAGAGACAGAGAAGGAGAGATAGAGGGAGAGAGAGAGAGAAAGAGAGAGCATTATAGGTGAGAGCAAAAGGAAAAGCAATTGATATGAAAGAGTTATTAATGTTTAAGGATGACTTACATTCACTATCTTATTAACTTCGTCTTGGATTGGTGAGTGAGTTGTAACTGTGAAAAGAAAATCAAGCACAATTAAAAAAAAAAGAATTGATGTGGAGTATTATCACTATAGGAGAGAATTATTCGGTTTCCGTTGTACATGGGAGCACTAAAACTAGAGGCTATCATGGAGCACAAGGTAACGAGAGATGATTCAAGAGATGATTTCAAATTCATAAAATAATATAATTTTCTCCTAAAAAATAAACAAAAAGCAAAAGGATAGAAAAGAAAAATTACTTTAAATAGCCATTTATGACATGTAATTGTACATATGTATATATATAAATAATTCATAAAATAGTGTGTGGCAAATATAGTCAACTGTGACTGATTGCCAAACAAAATCAAATCAAGAAAGAAGAAAGAAGAATGCCTTATGTAATCAGACACGTGTATGGTTACCCCTGCACTAGAGTGGGAATAATGCAACTAGCATTAGTCCTGATGACTAATCTCGTGATGAAATTTTACAAGCTATTTACAAGTGATTTAGTTTTGAACGCTTACCTAAAGAGCTGATAGTTGTATATATCGGAGATAGAGTAGATGAGATCCCCTGAGTAGTGTCTTCCTGTGATGTTTGGCCTTGAGTACAATTCCAAGGAAGTTAAATGAATCATATTGACAATCGACTAAATAAACGAATTCGTAAAGTAAAACACGTGATTACAAATGGTAGTTGGAAAGGCTCGATTCTGTTAAACAGTAAGTTGGTATTCATCAAAAAAAAATTGAGTTCGAACACGCAAAATTGAAGAAGTGTTCCCATGCTATTTATACGTTCGAAAGAATATTCAATTAAGTAGTAAACAAAACAATTACAATTGAAAGAAGTAGCTACAAAAGATTTTGTTGATTTATCTAGTTTCAAGACGAAACATTATTAATTACCCCTCCTGAAACAAGAACTTCAAAACTAAATATTACACGTTACTGGGAATATTACTTGAATTTACCTTTTTCTTGTAATTGGCAGAAAGTATTCAATTTTAAATTTCAACAAATAGGAAATAATAGGATAAAGCAAGTTAATTTTAAAGTTTTGCATAATATATTTCCATCAAAACATAATTCATGCAGATGGCGTATAATGGAAAATGACTAGTGTGATACATGTAAAGAAACAGAAACTACTTCTCATGTCTTGTTAAAATGGAACAAGGTTAGGGTTTTTTGGAAAATTATTTAAAACTTATGTTATAGTTACTTTCATGAACAAATAAATATTAATGAAACAGCATTAGTTATAGGTTATGTTACTGAAAAGAAGGAAAAATGTGTGATAAACTTCATGTTAATTTTAGGAGAATACATAATAAACATAATGTATATCCAGCTTTCGCTGTGATGGTAAACAGAACAATAGTAAAAGTCTGTTCATTAATTTCAAATTAGAACTACGATATTATATAGCAAATAAACAAAGTTTTTTAATCGACGAAACACAAAGAATTTTTTCGAGAACTGTTAAGGCTATCAATATTTATTTAATTACTTTTTTTTTGGTATTATGTTAAAATGTAAATTGATGTCAATATATATGACATGTGAAATATGTGAAATAAAACACCTCGGTAAGAGGCCAAGTAAAAAAACATCAAAGCTGATGGTACTGGAACCGTCATGTGAAACTTTTCGACAACGTATGATGGGAATTAACCTGATAGAATGTTGTCTCGCGATTCGTCCCTTTCCGACCACGAAGGTATGTTGTACCCAGGCGCACATAATTGCAATGACGAACCTTCGTCATTGCCTTGTTTTCGTTCACATTCTGCCCAATTAATATTCTCCTTTTCCTTATCCTTATCCTTATCGTCCGGAAATCGCATTCGTTTTGCACGTAGTGCTTGTGATTCCTAGTAAGGTGCTTTCCTCATGTCCTTTTTCTTTCAAATTTCGTAGGCATCGTCTCTAACATCTCATCAAGGTCACTACATTCTTCGATTTTGGAAATCACTCATGCATAACCGTCCAGGCGCCATTATGTCCGTTTCTGGTCCATTTTAAGGCCTTATTTTATTCCTTTTTATATCCACTATCCTAGATCATACAAACTTCTAACAAATTCCTCTAGATAGTCTAAGAGATGTTCTTTCATCTGCGACGTATAACCTGACCTTCAAAATGCCATCTTCATACTCGAAATTCAAATCTAAAACCGACTCCGTCAAAAATCTCTCAAGTTCTTGAAAAATGGACCCCTAAATAATCTAAAACTGCCATAACTTTCTCATATAAATTCCGTTTTGTATTTAAATCTCACAGTATCTTTATCTTATAATTGCACATAGCCATGCCAAATTTCACGCTCCAATGGCTTTGCACAACATAAATAGCGCCCTCTAAAGTTCTGGGAATTGGCTTTCTCTCTGTGGCCGTATCTCCATAATGGCTTGGCAAACCCGTACCCTTTTTTGGATTTAGATACTTGAAGATATGCCCTTTCCAGCCATATACAAAATTATATACCCTATCACTGACCAAATTTGAGAAAATTGCCCTCCAAATTCGCCATTTTCAAGAAAATTGAGAAATAACTTCAACTTGCTCTAAAATGGCGATCGTTATACCTACATCAATGAAACTTTGCAGACATATGTATCCATATACGTGACAACTGTTTATAAAGTTTGGTAAAATTCGAAAATGTCAGCGCAAAGTTATCGCCAAAAATGATGAATTTACTATGGGTTACGTAATAGCGCGTTCAATGCGCGCAATACATTGCGCGCAGTTAACAATGGTGTCAAACTGACTGCAATGAAGTGCCCTTTCGGATGATACCAAGTATTATATATGTTCACACAGAAAATTCTGAGTAAATCGCATTTGAACAAAGATCACTACACGAATTCCGCCGAGTTTCCGCCCGAGCCTAACACGTTTCGGCTATGACGTCATTTTTTCAGACTGCTTTTCGCCCCTTAAACGTCCTTTTTTTTCCTTGAAAATTTGCAGTGACATGCCGAGTTCCAATACGCAGGGCACCTCTTGGCCGGATTTTTGAAATTGGTCAAGGGGGCCATTTAAGACGCCATTTTGTCCTATACATCTATTTTACATCACGTGTTTCGATAGGATTATCATAGAAAAAAAGAGAGTGGTTTACAATAACAACCATGAAATTCTCTTTCTAATGATACCAAATACGGCCCATAAAGAGACGTAAAGAGAGAGAGAAAAAACAATTTAACTCCGGCCATAATACAGATCCTGCACGTTTTCCGCCCATTCATTACACGCATTGTCTATGGGGCATATCGGGTTCACGCTTTTGGCCCCCAGAACGAACTTGATTGCAATGTCAAACATGCACCAAATCCAATTGGTTTGTGCACGCAGTGCTTGCGAGCCCTTTCTAGGTTCTTTCCCCTATCCCAATTTCTTTCAAACTTCGTAGGCATAGTACCATCCCATCAAGGTCACTGTTGATGCCTTTCTTTCGCCCTACCTATCTCCAATATCACAGAAGCTACAGACTTCGTGCAAATTGCTCTGGATAGTCCGAGAGAAGCTCTTTCGTTCGACACGTAGAAACACGGCGTCATTGCACGCACATCGTTCTGACACGATTGCATTTCTAGTTACATTTTGTAGTTGGCATCTCCCTTGTGTGGTACTAGCTTGCTAGGTTCTGAGTAAAGCTTTATGATTAGCAATTGTTGGCAACATAGTAGATGGCAACTCGACATAAAAGACTGCCAGTGCTATGTAAAATCAACTTTTAAACCATGTACTTACTTAAACCGCGCTTTCTTCATTAGAGAGCACACAATGTCTAGTTCCCAACTACAACTGTGGTGAGTTGCCTTATCCATAGTTGGTACGTAGGGATTTTAGTGGGCTACTATAATTTTAGTTTGATGCCAATAGCCCTGACATTTTACAAGTTATTTACAAGTAATCCTTTGTGTAACGCTTACCTAAAGAGCTGATAGTTGTAGAAACCGGAGATAGAGTAGATGAGATCCCTTGAGTAGTGTCTTCCTGTGTTGTTGGGCCTTGAGTACAATTCCAAGGAAGTTAAATAAATCATATTGACAATCGACTAAATAAACGAATTCGTAAAGTAAAACACGTGATTACAAATGGTAGTTGGAAAGGCTCGATTCTGTTAAACAGTAAAGATGGTATTCATCAAATATTATTTGAGTTCGAACACGCAAAATTGAAGAAAATGTTCTCATGCTATTTGTAGGTTCGAAAGAATATTCAATTAAGTAGTAAACAAAACAATTACAATTTGAAAGAAGTAGCTACAAAAGATTTTGTTGATATATCTAGTTTTAAGACGAAACATTATTATTTACCCCTCCTGAAACAAACACTTCAAAACTAAATATTACACGTTACTGGGAATATTACTTGAATTTACCTTTTTCTTGTAATTGGCAGAAAGTATTCAATTTTAAATTTCAACAAATAGGAAATAATAGGATAAAGCAAGTTAATTTTAAAGTTTTGCATAATATATTTCCATCAAAACATAATTCATGCAGATGGCGTATAATGGAAAATGACTAGTGTGATACATGTAAACAAACAGAAACTACTTCTCATGTCTTGTCAAAATGCAACAAGGTTAGGGTTTCGGGGGAAATTATTGAAAACTTATATTTTGACTACTTTCATGAACAACTAAATATTAATGCAAAAGCATTAGTTATAGGTTATGTTATTGAAAAGAAGGAAAACTTTGTGATAAACTTCATGTTAATTTTAGGAGAATACATAATAAACATAATGCATATCCAACTTCGGTGTGATGGTAAAGAGTACAATAGTAAAAGTCTGTTCATTAATTTCAAATTAGAACTCCGATATTATATAGCAAATAAACTAAGTTTTTTATTGACGAAACACAAAGAAATTTTTCGAGAACTGTTAAGGCTATAATTATTTATTAGGTGATACGTACGAAGTCTACGTATCACCTATTGATTTCGTCAAGATTTTTAGGTGATACGTATGAAATATACGTATCACCTTTTGATTTCGTCAAGATTTGTATTATTATTATTTATTTATTTATTAGGTGATACGTAACGAAGTCTACGTATCACCTATTGATTTCGTCAAGATTGTTATTTATTATTTATTATTATTCTTCCTCGAATTTGTTCGCAGGATATCTCAAGACTCAATGAAGCCGTTGTTATGAATCTTTCAATGATGATAGATCTTAGTCTAACTTAGAACTGCGTGAATTTTCAAAGACTCAAAATTATCGTGACGTCATCCAGGCGCCATTTTGTGAAAATCAACTAATGATCATATTATCATAACGAATAGTAATTTTTCATTCATATTTATCATGATTAAGATCAATATCCGTCCGGTCACTTTCAAGTCAATAAACGTCCGTAAATGCGCTAAATCATCCCAAATTTTTTTTGCATACGTTTCAGGCCATATAGAGCATTTGATAAAAATATTACGCACACGTGCATGCGCGCGCTTTTACGCGCGTACTGGCATTTTGCAACATAGAATCGCCGATTTTTTTTCTGACATCATATTTGGTACATTTTTCCAAGCATTTTGATAATTTGTTCACCTTTTATTAACGCAATGAGCGTCCGTCAAAGTTGACAGCACGCGCGGATTTGCGTTATCTTTATCCACAATACATTGGCAAAAACATGCCTATATAAAATTAATTGTAACTCTTTATAATAGATAAAAACTCCTAATATTTTTTCATATTTGGATAGATTATGAGTCGGAGATATGATTTCATGTCTCATTTGATCCTCAATTAACTTATGACGTCATCATAATGGCCTCCAAACTCAAAATTTCAATTTGCATATTATGACGTCAGCATATTTTTGGAAAATTGATTGTATCTCTGTAAATATCGATCAATTTTCTTTCAAATTTTAATATGTTCTAGCTGAGACAATTTTCTACAAATGCAGTATTCACAATTTTTATTTTTGACAAAAGTATCATGGTGTATTTTTGCGATTAAAGGAGGCATGTCAATTTTTCACATTTTGCGTGTATTCTCTATGGGACATGACTTTTTCTCAAAACTGGATTCTACACTCCTGTCTTTCGCGAGCAAAATCTCCGTTGTTTTAGCTTCATTTTCGCTGAGCTTCGAATATGTTGTAGCTGAGACAATGAGCTATCACAAGTGTGCCCTTTATTTTTCGATTAGATGCCGGGATCATGCTCATATTTCACTTGCAAAGTAGGATTTCAGAATTCCATTTCCCGTTTACGTGTAATCGCTATGGGAGATGTTTTGGTATATCGGTAACGCACTTGACTTCCAACCTCGAGATCCCTGGTTCGAGTCCGGGTGTCTCCAACAATTTTTTGCTTCACTTTTTTTCCTTTTAAACTTCACTGTACCATCTCCTTTGATTATTTAAACACGTAGAATCGCAAATAATGTCATAAATAACCCTTTTTACTTTATTATTACCCTATTTTCACTTAATCCATTACTTTTTGCGTGTAAACCCTATGGGAGATGAATTTTTCTCAAATCTGGAGTCTACATTCCTGTCTTTTGCGAGCAATATCGCCGTTATTTCTGCTTGGATTTTGTTGATTTTTGAGTATGTTGTAGCTGAGACTATATGCTATCTAAATCAACCCTCATTTTTTCAATAAGATGTCATGATCGCGCTCATGATCATGATCATGATCATCATGATCATCATTATCATAATGATGATAATCATTTATCAATTACATTTTCATTTCTTTGAATAAGATAAAATCGTCAAAAGGTGTTCTTCATGATGTAAATTAGAGTCAAATGTGTAACTGGTTACTGCACAGGGTCAAAGGTCATATATTGTTTCAATCTATCTTCCCTAGATCCATGATGATCAAGGAAACACAATTTAATCTTGACATATGAATAGATCATAATGGGAGAAGCATATAAATGGGAGAAGCATTTTACAAAACAATATATCGTGTAATGCATTATTCGTTATGTAAACCATTATCATACGTATCACCTAATTCGTCTAAGTGACGAATTAAATTCTAGTTTATTTATATTATTCTTCCTCGAATTTGTTCGCAGGATATCTCAAGACTGAATAAAGCTATTATCATGAAACTTGTAATGATGATAGATATTAATCTAACTTAGATCTGCGTAATGTTTCAGAGTCATCAAGATTATCATGACGTCATCTAGGCGCCATTTTGTGAAAATCAACTGATGAACATATCTTTATAACGGAAAGGAATTTCTCATTCTTAATTATCATGATTAAGGTCATTATCCATCCAATAAATTACAGGTTAATAAATGCGCGCAAACATGCGCGTACGCGTATGTCCGCGCGTCAATGCGCGCGCAAAATTTTAAATTGCTCCAAATCATCTCAAATTCATTTTGCATACGTTTCAAGCCATTATAAGCATTCTATAAAAAAATCGCGCAAACGCGCATTTTTGCGCGTTTTCGTTCGTCAGGGCCGAACGCAAAATAATTACCCCTCAATTTGTTTTTTGACAGGATATTCCTCATATCTTTCTGAACAATTTGTTACCATGTTCATCTCTTTATCACTATCAATAACGGAATGAGCGTCCGTTGAAGATAAATATCCGTGCGTGCGAGCTCATGTATTACATAGCATATATGGGCAAAAACATGCCTATAAAAAGTACATCGGGATGAATAAGGACTGCCATTTTTTTTCCGTATTTAGATAGAGTATGAGTCGGAGATATGATTTCATGTCTCATTTGGCCATTAAGTATATTTTTACATAATCACATTGACCTTGGAACTCAAAATACGAATTTTCATATTATGATGTCAACATATTTACGGAAAATGATTGTATCTCTGCAAATATATTGATAAATTTTCTTCTAAATTTTGATATGTTGTAGGTGAACCAATTCTTCACAAGATTATTACCAATATTTATTCATTTTTGATGACGTCATTATATTTTTTGCTTAATATGCGTCTTATGCCTTTGGGAGGTGATTGATACTACATTCCAGTCTAGACTTGTTCATTATGTTGCGTATGTAGTGCGTCGCAATTTCAGTTGAATGATTGGTAGGCTCTGCAATCAGGCGGAAATTTGAGCTTGTTTGGTAAATTAATAGTTTTAAATCATATAACAATTCTCTATTTATACCTGAAGGGGGCGCCATACCACTTGTAATCATGGTCATCGTCATTTAAAACCAACAAATCATCATCATCAATATCGTCATTACCGTATTTATGAATATTATCATTAGATCATCATCGGCACACTTTCATGACACAAAAATTGCATACGTATCACCTAATTCGTCAAAGTGACGATTTAAAGTCTAGTATTTATTTTGTGTCTGTATAGAAGAAAATATTAATATTCTTCCTCGAATTTCTTCGCAGGATATCTCAAGAATGGCTATAGCCATTGTCATGAAACTTTTCCTAAAGATAGATCTAGTCCAACTTAGAACGGCGTGACTTTTCAGTGACGCCAGGGCATCGTGATGTCATCATGACGTCATTATGTGAAATGTCATTAATGGTCGTATCTCTGCCATGCATTATCGATTTCAATTCAAATTTGGTATCAATCATGCTCAGGTCATGGGTCAGAAATTTAGCCCACGCAAATGCGCCCCTTCTAACGTGCGCGTACACGTGCGTCGCAAAGAAATTATACAAAAAATGGTCAAAACTCCAAACCAAATAATTTTGCATACGTTTCAGACAATTTTAAGCGTTTCAAAAATTTCCGAGCGTGCGGCTCAGCGCGCGCGATTGTGCGTTTGTAATGCACGTGGATCGAATTTTTCCCCTTTTTTGCTCGTTTTGGATTAACGATACTTTCCTTAACAATCCCTGTAAATATCAGTCATTTTTTAATCAAATTGATGTTATATGCGCGCGTCAAAGATAACAACACGCGCGTGCGCACATTTCCCAGAAATTAAAAAAATGCTTATGTTTAATTGGCCACAACTTTTTCAAATGATCGGATACCCCAAATGGTTTATTATATGTGGATAGAGAATGGGTTGTAGGCATGATTTCCTACATCTTTCTGGCTGATCGGATTTCCCGACATCATCATATTGCTCGTTAAAATTTAAATATTTAATTTCAATCGATTTTAATTGATTTCTTAATCAACGACAATGCACTTTCAACCGTATATCGTTTATCTTTATTCAAATCTCTCCCAAATTCTATTATGTAGTAGATGAGGTTATGATCTAAGTTTTAAATACAACTTATTTCTTTCTTGATGACGGGATCATGTGAGAATTTGTGGTCAAAGACGATGGGTCAAAATCAAACTTCCCTTTTTTCTTCTTTTTTTTTTACCATCCTGGCCTCTATGATTGCTAAGCTCCTTTCCTTTTCGAATATCTTCAGCTATCTACAGTTCCATGCATTACTTGGAAACAAAATCAACACTCTCTGCCTCTCATTCTTTCTCTTTCCTACATTATTTCCTGTTAATTCAAATGTGGTCTAATCAACATTTCTTATACAGTGACAGTATATATCCATCCGATATTTAAGATTTTATTTTCAAGCAACTAGCGAATCTCACGTCGACTAGTCAAAATGATCGCTACTGTATTCCCACATTTAATTTGACTTTTCATTTACGACGAGACATCGTGACGTCAAACACTATTCACTATTTATTATTCAAGCGTGAGTTCTTATTTATCAATTACATTTTCATTTCTTTGAATAAGATAAAATCGTCAAAATGCCTTATTCATGATGTAAATTAGAGTCAGAGGTGTAACTGGTTACTGCACAGGGCCAATGGTCATATATCGTCACAATCTATCTTCCCTTGATCCATGATGATCAAGGAGACACAATTCAATCTTGACATATGGATAGATCATAATGGGGGAAGCATTTTATAAAATAATATATCGTGTAATGCATTATTCGTTATGAAAACCATTATCATACGTATCACCTCATTCGTCTAAGTGACGAATCAAAGTCTAGTTTGTAAATCTATTAATACATAATTCAAATGAAGTAAATGAACAGAATATCCCTTTTAAAGTCAGCATCTTTTTAAAAAAGTGGCCTTAGAAAGAAAATATATTTAAAAAAAATCTTACCGTCTCATAAAACGCCCCTGCCAGACAAGAAAAATGTCACTAAAGCAATTTTTGTTCATTTGGGCGTGTAATAAATGTAAAAAATGGACGCAGAAATGGCATAAAATTGGACGCAGAAATGGCATGAGACACCTCAGCACCAAAAGTTGAATCGCTATAATCAGGATGAATCATACCAGTCTTTATCATACCTTATAACAAATCATTACAGTATTTGAATTTGTCACTTGACAAATTAGGTAACATGTATTCTAATATACATAATGAAGAACGCGTTTTCACGATTTTAATTAAAACAATGTTTTTGTTTAACCCATCGGGATTCGAATCTGGGTCGCCGGAATGGGAGGCAAGTGCTTTTAGCACTATACCAAAAAAAAAAATCCACTCAGACATTACACGTAAACGGAAATTGAGATTCTCAAATCACATTGTGTAGTTAAAATATCACCATGATCCTAACATCTGATTACAAATTAAAGGGCACCTTTTGTGTAGAGAATTTTCTTAGCTACAACATATCCGACCTGGCAGAAAAACAAGCGAAAAATCGAGATATTGCTCAAAATAGACTGGAATAAAGAATGAAGATTTCAGAAAAATTCACCTCCCCTAGAAAATACACGCAACATTGGGAAAATTGACATGCCTCCTTATAACGAAAGAGTGGACCATGACGCCACTGTTTAAATGACAAATACATATCATGTGTCATGTAGACAATTGTCTCGGCTACAACATATCAAAAATCGGGAGAAAAATGATCAATATTTACAGATAAACACTCAATTTTCTATAAATATGGTGACGTCATTATATGTAAATTCGTATTTTGAGTTCCAAGGCCATTGTGATGACGTTACGATGTACTTAATGGCCAAATGACACATGGAATCATTTCTCCGACACATATTCTAATCAAATATGAACAATAAATTGCGGTCCCCAAGTATACCGAAGAGCTATAATGGACTTGTTATAGGTATGTTTTTGCCCATATATGATACGTAATACAAGAGCTCGCGCGCACGGACATTTATCTTGAACGGACGCTCATTCCGTTATGAATAGTCATAAAGATAAAGACATGGTATCAAATTGTTCGGAAAAGTATGGAAAATATCATGAAAGAAAAAAGAATTGCGATTTTATGTTGCGTACGGCCATGACGAACGAAAAGGCGCACACATGCGAAATTAAAAAGTGATACGTATAAGTACGTACGTATCACCCAACGATAACCGTAGAACTATGCCTCTATTATTGGTGGGAAAAGGCCCAGAGTAATAATGTTGCACGAGAAATTGAATATGGAGCAAAAAATGTTGGAGTATCATAAGTTTAAAAACTGACCTGTGAAAGGGCCGTTACCGTAGATCTCCATACGAAGACTGATATGGTCGAACCAGCTGACAGGCATCAAGCGGACATAGCGGCAAGTTTGGGGTACAGGCAGAGTGTTGGTCACGATGGTGTTGCGGTCAACATTACCGGTGAAGATCTTCAATGATAAAGGAAAATCAATCCACTTTTGAATGAATTATGACTCAAATAATTCTGCGGTCAACTGCAATCGAACTAAAGAGAATCTAATTAGGCATGCTGAATAATAAATATGTTTGCATGTTCAGTGCCTGTCCATTCGTTTCTATTTAAAGTTATATTCTGATGGCATACAATTCTAGTTTTCGAGACCTAGTAATAAAAAAGGAAAAACATGATATGGCTTGAAGTGCATTTCTTGCTCTGATATTTTTACAAATATAGACAGTTCTTTAATCCTACCTAATAGATTTCCTGTTATACTTTGTGTATGCAAAATAGTAGATAATACACCTAACATGTACATGTGTTTTTTCGTAACGATTGCCTTTTTCTTTAAAAGGAAGTATCGTAACATGAAATTATTTTAATTGTTATCAACAAAAATTCAAATGCCTTCAATTTCTACAAGAATAGAGTCAATGTAATATTAAAAAATGAATTATCAGAAAACAAACTTACCATGTCAGCTCCAGGGTTTGTAGAGATGCCCTGCACGGTGTGAAAGGTCGTGCCATCAGTACTACAAGCAACCTTGTAGCTCGCTACCCACTGGATGTAATTTTCGTTTCGCCCTTGAGTCGCAACTGAAGTGATACTGTAACGGTCCAAAAGATCCACCTTGTAGATAAAAAAGAATCGGAGAAAGCTTTCTTGATTTTTATCCTCTTAATCATTTTTTTTTTCTATCTCCATGACAAAACTTTTAACCAAAGAGCATGTTCCAAAATGTGTCAAATCTATATGATTTAAATACAAACACTAAGAACGGTTCCTTTCTTTGCACCAATCAATGGCATTACCTTGCTTTCATGCAGCTCTGCCCCTCCAAGGGCAATATTTAAATTAGAATTTCTCCACATTGATGCTTTAATTGTCGATCTCATTTCTGAATAATATCGAACAATTAGATTAATGCCTTTAGAAATGAAAGCAATTGTTGACTTGGATGTGAATAATTATGTGACTATGGCAATCCTGTAGTAGCTTTACCTACAGAGTGGAGAGAAAATCTACGAACCCGTATGTCACCTCAAAAAGTGGCCAATAAAAACTGTTTTAACAGTGTAAGTGAAAAGTGCCATATAAATGATTGGTGACTCTTTCATTGTTGACCTGGTGTCAGCGGTAGAATATGAACCAATATGCCATAGAAATGACGGGTGACTCTTATTACAGACTAATGTGTCCTATCATTTGACCGCTGACCCTTTCATTACTGATACGGTGGCAGCAGTGGGATATGCCATAGAAGTAAGGGTTGCCTAAATGTTTCGTGTCTGAATTGGCCCTGAGAAATCTGTTCATACCTGGATCCACTGGTTGGCATCGTTTACTAGTGCAGACCAGGCTCCTTGCAGGTTCCCGACTGCAGCCAGATTAAGACGACCTCTCTTTGCACCGTGGTCAGCATTATATTCACTGGAAGCTGTCAGACTTGAATCTGGGATGGCATAACTCTCAAGTCCCAGAGGGACTTATAGGCAAAATATAGGAAATCGTGGTCAAATAGGCAAATAGGATCGAATGCTCCTCTCGAATGGACATACATGTACAATAGACAAGTGTATAGTTACAATCTGGGCATGAGACTGTCAGTAAAGAAAAGTCTCCAAGGTTTTCCTCACCAATGACGGCATGTTTCTTTCTTTCTCTTTCCTTGTTTGTTCTTTATCTATAATGTCTTGGTGAACAAAGAGCTATTGCTTTATATAAAAAATGTAAGTATGTAATCTACGTTGACTCTATATCTATATCAATAAATGGGATAAAAGGGATGAGAAAATAATGTCCCTTTTGACATATTTATCTTCAATTGGCGGTGACATGAAAAGTCAAAATGGCATTCTTAATACAAATTACAGTTCAGGAATAAATTCCTTTATTTGTAAATCTATTAATACATAATTCAAATGAAGTAAATGAACAGAATATCTCTTTCAATTTATTCTTTCTTTATTTCTTCACTTTTTTGTTAACAGGATAACTCAAGATCATTTTGGTCAATTTCGTTCAATTTTAGCACAGAAATAGGTCATTGCCATATTAAAGACGTAACAAGAAATAACATAACAATGATAATGGTACATCAAATGACATATTTAAAACAAACAGGAAATGATCAAGATAAATATTTTTGTAAATAACGATAGAATAGTACTGCCGAAAATATGAATAACAATGATCATTATTGAGTGACCAAACAAGAGTACTTCAAATTCAAATTGGTAATAAATATTGTTACTAGTGCATATAAACTGCCAGAAATGATATATACAAATAATTTATTGTGACTGGTCAAGATACTGCATTATTAAAATTAATGATATGATTACAATATTTTTTTTAATGTATGTGATCAGTAAAAGAACACCTGAAAGTGAAGTGAAATAACAAGCACAACAGATAAAACTCTATTATTTAATCATTTTCGGATAAAATTAAATGAAACTATACTAAATCATAAGGAAATAAATGCATGCACAACAATATTTAATTAAATTAAGGATATGAAAGTTCATAGATATATTTGAGCATAGTATAATGATTATAAATTGGTTATTCTTTTAAGTCCTGTTGTGAAACTGTACTTGGTTTGTGCAGCTTGCACTTCGTGTGGTAGTGAGTTCCATAGGCAGGCGCCTCTGTACACACATGTGCGTTTGGTACTGACCGTTTTAGGCTGGATTGTCTTAATACATAGGTTGCCACTTCTCGTATTGTATGGTCTTTCTCTGAACGAAAATTTATCAATTAAATAAGAAGGGGCTTTTTTATTAAGTATATTGAAAGTCATTTAAGCGATATTTTCTTTCCTTTTCTGTTCAAGCGTATCCCATTCAAGTTTATTAAGCTTCCGGATAAATCCCACGGGGCATCATTTATTATTCGAGCTGCCCGATTTTTTTTTTTTTTTTTTTTGGAGATCATTTTGAAGGCACATTCCACTGTTTCCCCATATTACATCATTGTCTTATCGACTGCATCGGGAAAATCACGAGGTGGGGGACTGTGTATGTATGTCAATAAGAGATGGTGCACAAACTGGTCAATTAAACATTCAGTGTGTCAGCCAGATATTGAATTACTAGCTGTCGGTCTTCGGCCATTTTACCTTCCCAGAGAATTTCCGCAAATTTTTGTAATCACTACATACATACATCCAAGAGCAGACGTGGCCGTTGCTAGTGACGCTATTGCTGAGAAAGTAAACAATCTTCAGGCATTGTCACCAGACGCGCCAATCTTTATCGCAGGTGACTTCAATCAATGTCGACTAGATAACGTTATGCCTAATTTCGAACAATATATTAACATTCCTTCCAGAAACGACGCTTTTCTTGATCTTTGTTATGGAAACATCCCTCATGCATACACAAGTAAAGCATGTCATCAACTCGGGAATTCCGATCATCTGAATTTTCATCTTGCACCTACCTACAGACAGAAACTAAAGAAAGCGTCCCCAGTTTCTAGGCAACGATACGACTGGTCGGATGACGCATCAGAACGACTGCGAGCTTGTTTAGATTGCACTGACTGGGATGTCCTATTCAATTCCACGGACACGCTTGATGAGGTAACGGAGGTGATCAGCGCATACATCAACTTTTGTGTGGACTTGAACATTCCGCGTAAAACGTCGAAGGTTTTTCAGAATAATAAACCATGGGTTTCAAAAGAACTGAGGGACTTGTTGAAAGCAAAAAACCGGGCACTTGTTGCCGGTGATAGTTCAGAAGTAAGAAATCTACAGAAACAAATTAAACGACAGGTTATAGCATCAAAACAGTTGTATAAAGAGAAGATTGAAAGAGGCTTTCAGGAAAACAATCCTAAAGCTGCATGGAAGACCTTACAAGATGTTACAGGTTATAAAAGGAAGTCATCTGTTAATGAGTCTGTAGTGAATCAAACATTTGTTGATAGCCTAAATGATTTTTATTGTCGATTTGACCATAGTGATTTTGCAACGAAGAATGTTGAAACCATGCAAAACCTTAGAGAGAGCCTCACCCGGGATTTTGAAGTAATTACGGTATCTGAACACGAAGTTAGAATGGTGCTAGGTGATGTTAATGTGAATAAAACCCCGGGCCCTGATCGTATTTGCAATAAGGTATTAAAAACGTGCAAGGATCAATTGGCCAGTGTTTTTCAAAAGCTTTTCCAGCTTTCTATCGATCGAGGAACAATTCCTAAATTGTGGAGAATGTCAACTGTTGTACCACTTCCTAAAGTGAAAAACCCATTAGAAATGAATGACTATCGTCCTATAGCCCTAACATGTAGTATTATGAAATGTCTTGAGAAAATTGTACTGAAACGTTTGCTGAATCAAGTCTCCCCCTTCTTAGATCCCATGCAATTTGCTTACAGGAAAAATAGGGGCGTAGAAGATGCAGTTTTGATACTCTTGCACAAACTGTATTCCCACTTAGACACAATGAAAACGTACACGAGATCAGTTTTCATAGATTTCTCTAGCGCATTTAATACCTTGATACCACACCTGCTTACTAGGAAGTTGAGTAATTTAAATGTACACCCACAACTTATAATGATAATACAAGACTTTTTGTTGTGTAGATGTCAGCAGGTGAAAATAGGAAAGCTAATCTCATGTGTTCGTTCTATCAGTACTGGTGTACCTCAGGGATGCGTACTATCCCCGGTGCTGTTTTCCATTTACACCAATGATTTCGTGAGCACTGACGACAATTGTTCTATGATTAAATATGCCGATGATACGGTGATTACAGGGTATATTTCAGATGATAATACTGAACGTTATTTTTCATTGATCCAACAGTTTGTTGAATGGTGTGACAGGCACCACTTACAACTAAATGTAGCAAAAACGAAGGAGATCGTAATAGATTTTCGTAAGAGAACTGTAGTGGGTCATGCACCCCTTTGTATTCACGATTCCGTAGTCGAGCAGGTTAGCGAGTACAAATATCTTGGCACTACAATATCATGTAAATTGGATTGGTCAAAAAATGTCAACATTATCCAGAAGAAAGCAAATCAAAGGCTTTATTTCCTTAGACAACTTAAGAAACTCCACATAGATAATACACTTCTTGTTCTGTTCTATAAATCAATCATTCAGTCTATCTTGACATTCAATCTCATTTGTTACTTTCGTAATGGAACACGTGCTAGCAAAAGGAAAACAGAAAGAATAAGGAAAATTGCTCAGCGCATCACCGGTTTGGAATTGCCCAGTTTAGAAAGTTTATATGTTGATCGTACATTGCTGAAGATTACTCGTATTATGAAAGACCCGTCACATCCTTTGTTCCATAATTATAATTTCAACCGTTCAGGAATTCGCCTCTGCGTTCCCCGCACTAGACGGGAACGCTTCAGACGCTCATTTGTACCAGATTCAACTCACATGTTCAACAGTATGGTAAAACGAGGGCAATCAATGTAGACACTGTACCCTTTTTATTTTATTGCTTTCCTCCATTCCTATACAAGTAGTCAGATCTTATGTTTAGATGAAACGCTATTGATGTTATGTTGTTATTATGTTTTATAATCTGTTTAATTTTGTACATTTCCTTGTAACACACAATTGTACCAGTGAACAATGAATTTCCATATTATGGACAATAAATCAATTCAATTCAATAGGAGAGGTGGGATAAAATCAAAGCATTATATACTAATTTTAATGTATCTTTACCAACAATATTACGTATTGATTTTATTATATTATTTGAGTTCGAACACGCAAAATTAAAAAAGTGTTCCCATACTATTAATTAAATAAATTATACATTTAAAAGAATATCAATTAAGTAGTAAACAAAACAATTATAATTTGAAAGAAGTAGCTATAAAAGATTTTGTTGATATATCTAGTTTCAAGACGAAACATTATTATTTATCCCTCCTGAAACAAAAACTTAAAAAACCAAATATTACACGTTACTGGGAATATTACTTGAATTTACCTTTTTCTTGTAATTGGCAGAAAGTATTCAATTTTAGATTTCAACAATTAGGAAATAATAGGATAAAGCAAGTTAATTTTAAAGTATTGCATAATATATTTCCATCAAAACATAATTCATGCAGATGGCGTATAATGAAAAATGACTAGTGTGATACATGTAAACAAACAGAAACTACTTCTCATGTCTTGTCAAAATGCAACAAGGTTAGGGTTTTTTGGAAAATTATTGGAAACTTATATTATAGTTACTTTCATGAACAAATAAATATCAATGAAAAAGCATTAGTTATAGGTTATGTTACTGAAAAGAAGGAAACATTTGTGATAAACTTCATGTTAATTTTAGGAGAATACAGAATAAACATAATGTATATCCAACTTCGGTGTGATGGTAAAGAGTACAATAGTAGAACATGCTAAACTTCATGTTAATTTTAGGAGAATACATAATAAACATAATGTATAGCCAACTTCGGTGTGGTGGTAAAGAGTACAATAGTAAAAGTCTGTTCATTATTTAAAATTGGAACTACGATATTATATAGCAAATAAACAAAGTTTTTTATTGACGAAACACAAAGAAATTTTTCGAGAACTGTTAAGGCTATAACTATTTATTTAATTACTTTTGCCTTTTTGTAGTATGTTAATATGTAAATTGATGTCAATATATATGAAATGTGAAATATGTGAAATAAAACACCTCGGTAAGAGGCCAAGAAAAAAAAATCATCAAAGCTGATGGTATTGGAACCGTCATGGGAAACTTTTCGACAACGTATGATCAAATTAGCCTGATAGAATGTTGTCTCGCCATTCGTCCCTTTCTACGAAGGTATGCTGTACCCAGGCGCACAGAATTTCATTCTCTAGTTGGCATCTCCCTTGTGTGGTACCAGCTTGCTAGGTTCTGAGTAAAGCTTTATGAATAGCAATTGTTGGCAACATAGTAGATGGCATCTCGACATAAAAGACTGCCAGTGCTATGTAAAATCAACTTTTAAACCATGTTCTTACTTAAACCGCGCTTTCTCTATTAGGGAGCACACAGTGTCTAATTCCCAACTACAACTGTGGTGAGTTGCCTACTCCATAGTTGGTACGTAGGGATTTTAGTGGGCTACTATAATTTTATTTTTATGCAAATAGCCCTGACATTTTACAAGCTATTTACAAGTCATCTTTCGTTTAACGCTTACCTAAAGAGCTGATAGTTGTAGATATCGGAGATAGAATAGATGAGATCCCTTGAGTAGTGTCTTCCTGTGTTGTTGGGCCTTCAGTACAATCCAAGGAGGTAAATGAATCATATTGACAATCGACTAAATAAACGAATTCGTAAAGTAAAGCACGTGATTACAAACGGTAGTTGGAAAGGCTCGATTCTGTTAAACAGTAAAGATGGTATTCATCAAATATCATTTGATTTCGAACACGCAAAATTGAAGAAATGTTCCCATGCTATTGGTTAAAAAAAAGTATAGGTTCGACAGAATGTTCAATTATTAAGTAGTAAACAAAACAATTTGATAGAAGTAGCTACAAAAGATTTTGTTGATATATCTAGTTTCATGACGAAACATTATTATTTATCCCTCCTGAAACAAAAACTTCAAAAACCAAATATTACACGTTACTGGGAATATCACTTGAAAGTATTCAATTTTAAATTTCAACAAATAGGAAATAATAGGATAAAGCAAGTTAATTTTAAAGTATTGCATAATATATTCCCATCAAAACATAATTCATGCAGATGGCGTATACTGGAAAATGACTAGTGTGATACATGTAAAGAAACAGAAACTACTACTCATGTCTTGTCAAAATGCAACAAGGTTAGGGTTTTTTGGAAAATTATTGAAAACTTATATTATAGTAACTTTCATGAACAAATAAATATCAATGAAAAAGCAATAGTTATAGAATATGTTACTGAAAAGAAGGAAAATTTGTGATAAACTTCATGTTAATTTTAGGAGAATACATAATAAACATAATGTATATCCAACTTCGGTGTGATTGTAAAGAGTACTATAGTAAAACATGATAAACTTCATGTTAATTTTAGGAGAATACATAATAAACATAATGTATAAGCAACTTCGGTGTGATGGTAAAGAGTACAATAGTAAAAGTCTGTTCATTAATTTCAAATTAGAACTACGATATTATATAGCAAATAAACAAAGATATTTATTGACGAAACACAAAGAATTTTTTCGAGAACTGTTAAGGCTATAACTATTTATTTAATTACTTTTGCCTTTTTGTATTATGTTAAAATGTAAATTGATGTCAATATATATGAAATGTGAAATATGTGAAATAAAACACCTCGGTAAGAGGACAAGAAAAAAATCATCACAGCTGATGGTATTGGAACCGTCACTCGAAACTTTTCGACAACGTATGATGGGAATTAACCTGATAGAATGTTGTCTCGCGATTCGTCCCTTTCTACGAAGGTATGTTGTACCCAGGCGTACAGAATTTTATCTCTAGTTGGCATCTCTCTTGTGTGGTACTAGCTTGCTAGGTTCTGAGTAAAGCTTTAAGAATAGCAATTGTTGGTAACATAGTAGATGGCAACTCGACATAAAAGACTGCCAGTGCTATGTAATATGAACTTATAAACCATGTACTTACTTAACCCGCGCTTTCTCCATTAGAGAGCACACAATGTCTAGTTCTAAACTAAAACTGTGGTGAGTTGCCTACTCCATAGTTGGTACGTAGGGATTTTAGTGGGCGACTATAATTTTGGTTTTATGCAAATAGCCCTGACATTTTAAAAGCTATTTACAAGTAAGCTTTCGTTTAACGCTTACCTAAAGAGCTGATAGTTGTAGATACCGTAGATAGAGTAGATGAGATCCCTTGAGTAGTGTCTTCCTGTGTTGTTTGGCCTTCAGTACAACCCAAGGAGTAAAATGAATCATATTGACAATCGACTAAATAAACGAATTCGTAAAGTAAAACACGTGATTACAAATGGTAGTTGGAAAGACTCGATTCTGTTAAACAGTAAAGATGGTATTCATCAAATATTATTTGAGTTCGAACACGCAAATTGAAGAAATGTTCTAATTCTATTTATACGTTCGAAAGAATATTCAATTAAGTAGTAAACAAAACAATTACAATTTGATAGAAGTATCTACAAAAGATTTTGTTGATATATCTAGTTTCAAGACGAAACATTATTATTTACCCCTCCTGAAACAAAAAATTCAAAAACCAAATTTTAAACGTTACTGGGAATATTACTTGATTTACCTTTTTCTTGTAATTGGCAGAAAGTATTCAATTTTAGATTTCAACAATTAGGAAATAATAGGATAAAGCAAGTTAATTTTAAAGTATTGCATAATATATTTCCATCAAAACATAATTCATGCAGATGGCGTATGATGAAAAATGACTAGTGTGATACATGTAAAGAAACAGAAACTACTTCTCATGTCTTGTCAAAATGCAACAAGGTTAGGGTTTTTTGGAAAATTATTGAAAACTTATATTATAGTTACTTTCATTAACAAATAAATATCAATGAAAAAGCATAAGTTATAGGTTATGTTACTGAAAAGAAGGAAACATTTGTGATAAACTTCATGTTAATTTTAGGAGAATACATAATAAACATAATGTATATCCAACTTCGGTGTGATGGTAAAGAGTACAATAGTAGAAGTCTGTTCATTAATTTCAAATTAGAACTCCAATATTATATAGCAAATAAACAAAGTTTTTTATTGACGAAACACAAAGACATTTTTCGAGAACTGTTAAGGCTATAACTATTTATTTAATTACTTTTGCCTTTTTGTATTATGTTAATATGTAAATTGATGTCAATATATATAAAATGTGAAATATGTGAAATAAAACACCTCGGTACGAGGCCAATAAAAGAAATCATCAAAGCTGATGGTATTGGAACCGTCATGTGAAACTTTTCGACAACGTATGATGGGAATTAGCCTGATAGAATGTTGTCTCGCGATTCGTCCCTTTCTACGAAGGTATGTTGTACCCAGGCGCACAGAATTTCATTCTCTAGTTGGCATCTCTCTTGTGTGGTACCAGCTTGCTAGGTTCTGAGTAAAGCTTCATGAATAGCAATTGTTGGCAACATATTAGATGGCATCTCGACATAAAAGACTGCCAGTGCTATGTCATATGAACTTTTAAACCATGTACTTACTTAACCCGCGCTTTCTCCATTAGAGAGCACACAATGTCTAGTTCCAAACTAAAACTGTGGTGAGTTGCCTACTCCATAGTTGGTACGTAGGGATTTTAGTGGGCTACTATAATTTTGGTTTTATGCAAATAGCCCTGACATTTTAAAAGCTATTTACAAGTAATCCTTTGTGTAACGCTTACCTATAGAGCTGATATTTGTAGATATCGGAGATAGAGTAGATGAGATCCCTTGAGTAGTATCTTCCTGTGTTGCTTGGCCTTCAGTACAACCCAAGGATTCAAATGATTCATAATCTTGGCAATCTATGTCAACTATGAAAACGAGAGGGAGAGATTAAAATAGGAATGAAAAGTTTTCTTTTAAAAATTAACAATCTGAGCAGAGAGATAGTAGAATGCAGACAATTAATAAATATTTTTAAAAGAAGTTCCACAGTTATAAATGCATGCATATCACACCATTATGTTGGTAGCTTGGCTAGGTGTAAAAATGTCAGAAGTAAAAAATGTCAGAGGAAAAAATGTCAGAGGTAAAAATGTCAGAGGTAAAAATGTCCGAGGTAAAATTGTCAGAGGTAAGAATGTCAGAGGAGCCGTGAAAATTACCCATTTACCGGACATTTTGGGAACACGCATGGTTTCCCTCCGTTCACGGAGTGGGGGGGGGGGGGTTCACTTTATTCTAAATCCAAGGACTTAGGGGGTTCGAATCCAAGCCCGGCACTACAGTCACTGTTAGGGTCTCAGTCTATAATGCGATATTCCGATGACCGGGTTAATAATAATATCTTTAATGCGCTTAGAGGCGAGTTGACGTCGATGTATTAAGCGCTATATAAACCTCAAATGTTGATATTATAATTAGAATGAATAGGCACTATGAACATGACGGACAAAGAAAGAGGACAAAATATACAGTTCCTCATTCTACCCTCAACAATTGCTGTGGTAGATAAAGGAACATCCCTTCACTGCTATTATGTACAAATGTGTAGAACAGGTGTCACATGCATATTCACTTGTTCTACACAGCAATTGTTGAGGGTAGAATGAGGAACTGTATATTTTATCCTCTTTCTTTGATCGTCATATTCATAGTGAGGACGGTTCACGGTTAGCCAGTGGGCTCGTGTGACGTCACGGGTCAAAGGTCACATGAGATGTACATTTTAACGTTTACAATAGCTAGTACCAATTTAATGCTGCTGCTGCCTGATAGCACAACTATAACACTGACGACCTCACACTTGGAGGGTCCCTAAATCTTCAACCGAGTATTCGGTTTGCTCAGTTGAAATGAGCATCACGTTGTTAGTAACTCACCATCAATACTAAATTTAAAAAACCGAACAAATATCAATCAATAAATGTTTCTGCTATATTTTCGAACTTTAATACTGTAAATCGCATCTGACTGCAAGGTTAGAATAGAGAGATCTTTTTGTCACGTAACTACATATGATATAACACCGAGGCTGAGCCTTGACCGGCGATGGAGTCGGAATCGGTAAAAAAAAGAGTCCACTGTTTTCCTAGACCTTTGGGCCCGAATTCACAAAGGAGGTTAGTCGACAAACCTCATTGTGTATGTGCGTCATATGACGCGTTTTGACGCGTTTCAGACCAAGGTTTGTCTGAACCTTGGTCTGAAACGCATCGAAACCTAGGTTTGTCGACAAACCTCCTTTGTGAATTTGGGCCTTGATGTTCTTAATATTATTTCCCATTTCATGAAGTCAGAAAATAAATGTACTAGGTGAAAAGTAGAAAGTTCATTGGAAAAAAATATAAGCAAAGAAAGATAAAGGCCCGACTTCACAAAGGAGGTTTGTCGACAAACCTTAGTTTTCGTACGTCATATGACGCATTTTACGCGTTTTTTTACAAACCTGGTTTGTAAAGAACAAAAGGAGGTTTGGCGAAACAAAAGGAGGTTTGAGCTCAAACCTTGCTTTGTGAATTCGGGCCATTACGTTTCACTTTACTCCGTGTGCACAACGCGGAGAAATGCGCAGCGGTTACCAAAACGAGATATTATGTCTCATTTGAACTTGGGCACGTGACGTCATACGAGCTCGCTAGCTATCCATGGACTGGCTTTATATAGGACCGTAATGTTGTATTTCCCATAGTGATTGACTTGTATCTAAATATGCACGTGCTTGTCATTTATGGAAAAGCAAGGCTACCGATGGTCTGTATCTGCTTGGAACCACACCATGCAGCCATCTGAAAGAGGTTGGCACAAAATAATGTTTATAAACTGCTGTCCGTCGCACGAGGAAAATGTACTTGCTGAGCAGGGGTAACGATTACTTTTCACTATTTCATTTGTTAAATATTGACCAAAATAATGAAAGAGCAAAATGGGCAGCCGAGGATTGCTTACATATCGAAAAGAATCTTAACGTAATATTGAATTAATGAAGCAAGACTTATTAATTGAGGGGTGGGAGGATGTATACAATGAAGCTGACGCGAACATATCATATAATCTCTTGAATAATAAATTACAACATTATTATGAAAAAAATATTCCCATAGGTAAAGTAAAAAATAATAGAAAAAACCCCAAACATCCTTGGATAACAAAGGGTTTATTGAAATCAAAACAGACACGTAATCGCCTTTACAAATCACATTTACACAATCCTAATGAAGCCAATTTAAAAACATACAAGTTATATCGCAACAAGTTGACAAAATTAATTCGTTTATCACGTAAAATGTATTATGCTAATAGAATAAAGGATGTCAGTTCAAATACTAATGCAACATGGAAAATCATCAAAGAGGTAATGGGAACTAAGGCAAATCCCCCACCTACTGATGATATGACTTTAAATGGTTCTAAAGTTGACTCTTCCCTTCATGCAATCTCATTTAATTCATTTTTTACAGACATCGGACCCGAACTTGCAAGCAAGATTAATAGCCGAAATGCGCATTTCACGGATTATCTCCCCCAACCTAATCCACCTTCTCTGTTCTTGAGCCCCACGAACCCCACCGAAATTATCAATATTACACGTTCTCTCAACAACTCCAAATCTCACGGGCATGATAGAATTAGTGTGTCTCTTTTAAAAGAAATAATCCACCCACTTGCTAACCCTCTTAGTCACATTTTCAATAAATCATTATCACAAGTTGTTTTTCCGGACTTATTCAAAATCGCCAAAATCAATCCAATTTTTAAAAAAGACAATCCTCATGAAATTAGGAATTATCGCCCCATATCTCTACTCCCAAGTATATCCAACATTTTTGAAAAAATAGTATATAATAGACTCTATGAATTTATCAACAAACACAATTTGCTAACTTCTAATCAATATGGCTTCAGAAAAAATTACTCAACAAACCTGGCTTTAATCCAAATTTATGATAAAATTACAAACGCCATAGCTAACAAAGAACATGTCATTGGTATATTTTGTGACCTCAGTAAGGCATTCGATACACTTAATCACGATATTTTACTTTCAAACCTAATTATTATGGTATACGAGGTCAATCACTCCTTTGGTTTAAAGATTATTTAAGAAATCGAAGACAATATGTCACATTTAATGTATATGACTCTGATTCACTTTTAGTTCAATGTGGTGTCCCTCAAGGCTCCATTCTAGGCCCACTGTTATTTCTGCTATATGTCAATGACATTATTAATACATCCTCCATTTTATCTTTTGTATTATTCGCTGACGACACAAATATCTTTTTTTCTCATAAAAATCTCACTTCCTTAAACAACATATTAAATCATGAAATAAACAAAGTATCACAATGGTTTAAAGCTAACAAACTATCTTTGAACACAAAAAAGACCCACTTCATCTATTTTAAACACCATTCTCATAATACTGATACTCCAATTCACTTACAGATTGACGGCATGCCAGTAGAGCAGAAAACTCACTCTAGATTTTTAGGTGTTATTATGGATCAAACTTTATCTTGGAATGAACATCTGCACCATATCATAATAAGTATCTCAAAAAGTATTGGAATAATTTCCAAATTAAGATTTATTTTACCTCATAAAACTTTATTTTTATTGTATAATTCGTTAGTACTCCCATATATAACCTATTGTAACGTTGTTTGGGCTAGTTGTGGTTCTACAAAGCTGACTCCTATTGTTAAACTACAAAAGAGAGCAATTCGCATTTGTACAGGATCGCATTACTTGGCCCACACCGATCCTTTATTTTTTAAACAAAAAGCACTAAAAATTGCCGACTTATATACTATTCAAATAGCTATCATTATGTTTAAGTATATTAATAATCTGCTCCATTCGTCTTTTGATGACATGTTTAAGTTCAATAGCTCTGTCCATACCTACCCAACTCGCATATCCGGAAACTTTCATCTCACAAACCCAAGACTGTTAATTGCCTCTAAATCAATTCGTGATCATGGTCCAGACATCTGGAATAATCTTTCAGACAATATTAAATCTTGTTCGACCATATACTCCTTGAAAGCCACTCTAAAAAAAAAACTATCATTCAATCTTACACACAGCACCAGCACCTGCACCTGCAATGCACCCACTTGACCAGTAAATATCAATTTCAGTCACGAATCTTTTTATGAGGCCGCCATCAATTTCAAGCCTTACCGCTCACGATGGCGGTCTCCTGCGGTCATTGATTGGATTATATATTATATTATATGTGTTATATTATATTATATTATATGTGTTATATTATATTATATTATATGTGAGAGTATGTATAGGTGTGTATGTGTATGTATGTATGCATGTGCTGTGTATATGTATATATATATGTATATGTATGTATATGTGCGTATATATGGATATATATCTATAAAAAAAGTTTAAGCTCACTTCCATAATTTGAATTCATTATGTATCATGATTATATTGTTTATCTTATGAATTGTTTTGTATATTATCTTTGTAAACACATTTTATATTATGTATTGTATTATTTTGAACGCAGAAATAAAAGCAAACAAACAAACAAACATCTCGTCCTTGTTTTCACGAAGTGACGGTAGTGAGGAAAATCGTCACGCAAAGTGAATGCAATTTTTTTTCACTACCGTCACTTCGTGAAAACAGCGACGATCTAACTCCTGGGAGGTGTTTCACAAAGATCCGAAGTCGAACTTCACTCTCAGTTGGACTTAAACATTATGTAGAGCAATTTGTTGCCTTAAAATAAAATATTTTCAAAAGCAAAAATTTGAGTATTTAAGACTTTTCATGAATTCCACATCAAGAACATAATCTCCTGGATAATAGAAAACATGAATGAATTGAATCAACATTGTTGTCTTTTAAAAATAACTTTACAAAATATTTTCAAAGATGCTAACGGCATTCCATAATAATATTGTTAAGTCCAACTACAACAAAATCAGATCAAGGCAATGTTTCCTCCAAAAGAAATGTCAATCATGTAGGACATGTCAAATATTAATTTTAAGATATGACCAAAGTTTTAGACCAATACGAGACTTGAAACAAAGGTTATAGGCCCAAAAGGGGCAAAATATAAACATGCATGCCAAGTTTCAAGAAGACTGGATTCGAAACGGTATCTAAATGAGTTAGGGCGATATTCAATATGATAAGACAATGGACCAAGATTAAAATCGGAACTGACAAGCGTTTCGGATAAAGGCAATGTTTAATACGAAGAAGATTAAATCCGTTTGAGTCACGAGATCATCATCGCGGAACTGCTGGCAACTTTGACTACCATTTAAATAGGTGTTTTAAGACACCTAATAATGACCAATTTTTCAAAACCTAAATATCACGGATTCACAGCTTAGATTAGTAATCAGTTTTAACTACGTGATCATCACCAAGAAAGTTATGGTAACTTTGAAACTATTTAAAAAGGTGTTTTAAGACACGTAATAATTACTAATTTTTCACACCTAAAAGTCACGTATGCCCAGCTTAGATTAATAATCCGTTTGAGTCACGAGATCATCACCGCGGAACTTATGGCAACTTTGACTACCATTTAAAAAGGTGTTTTAAAACACTTAATAATTACTAATTTAATATAACCAGAGATTCACGGACAGAACAATAAGACGATTAGCCGGTGTAAGTAACGTGATTATTACCATCAACCTTGGATAACCTGTGAAACCAATCGATAAAGGTGCTTACAAGACCAAATAATTACGTATTTATCGCCACCATCGGTTAACGGACAAAAAACTCGTTGCTTGGTCAAGTGGTTATTTGGTCATAAACACTTGATTTTACAGAGGTAAGTGGAATCACGTTACTCCAGTCGCGTGATAAACTGGTGGTTTTTAGGTTAGATAAAACGTGAACAGGAGTACTTTTTTTGTTTTAACGAAAGCACGTGTCGATAACGTTTAAATCTAGTTCAAAAGGCACTATACTTTAAAATCACTTAAAACACACTCCCAAAAGAGGTTACTTTTTAGTGTTCTGTTTATTGGGATTTAGAATGTTTATTAATATTTAATGTGCTGTCAAATTACGAGCACACATAATATGTATATTTATACTTTGTTATTTCTGAATAAGAAATCAAACATTTTAAACCACATTTCCCCTGGATGGGTAGAGGAAGGCCTTTTTATCATAATAATTCGTTATTTTCCCGGCATCATGGCGGAATGAGGTAGCAAATGCTCTCTTAATTCATGTTACATGTGATTAGTGATTATGTTAAATTATACTTTATGCAATTAAAGGGACAATTGAGTTTTGGTATAGAGGGCTCTACACAAAATAATTTGTTGTGACAAAATGACAAAACGATCTTTGTTTGGTCAAAATTGGTTCACTGAGAGACGGCTGAAATATCCACAAATATAACCATTTCTAATTATTGTGGGGCCCCACAAATATTTGATACTTTGAACCAGCCGTTGAAAGACAAAAAATGCTTACACCTCTCAAACAGATGTTTTTTAATAGTTGTTGATTATCTTTCTATTAAATCATTATTTTAACGAAACATAACATGCACAATTTTATTTCCAAAAATGGTTGAAACCAATGACTTTTTAGAGAATGCCCTCATGTGGTTTAACGGCTCTTTGTAATTGTTAGCAGGCTTATTACTGAGTCGTTCGTAATTTTGACAACGCCCCCTATCGTCAGAGTTCAGCAGCAACATGTTAGCCGATGGACTTTTACCCAACAAAATCGTTAAAAAAAATCATTTTTTGTTTAAACGAAAAGCACTTTCACCCCGACGTACGTTGACACTAGCTCTTTCATTGGAACCCTCATGCCCATTGACTTTTGAAAGTTCACCCACCGTAATTTGATCAAAATAGGTCGTCAGCTCGCCATTGCCTATATAACATAGATGCAAAAAGTCGAACTTTGGAAGCAATTTGCCTCGCAATTGTAAAGTTATAGGTCAAGCACACGAAGGATAACAAGCATGAATTATCATAGATCGGTTCCGATGAGTTCATTATGTCCATTTCAGCCAACCCCCTACCGTAATTTGTCCATTTAGTGTAGGCAAACATTTTGCCGAGGTAAGCAAAACATGAATATTCATGAACGCCATGGATTATTTACAGAGGGGTGCAATTGTGCACCACATCAAACTCCCCTACTTTCAGTCAAGTATTTAATTGTATTATGTAGTTTGATAGGTTCATTTTACTAACTGTTTAATTATCAGATATCAATGATGGTTTAAAGATATGGAAAAGGTTGTATTTTATATTTAGCAAAGCAATCTCACATACAAAATCACTATCAAGTGTCGTCTGATCCGCCGATTGCCGTCTGCTTTATACGTTCAAGGCACATTTATCGGTGGACTGTGAAGTAGACAGTTTACTCGTCATTGTAGATTTATGATAAGCCATCTTTCATTTATTAGTCTTTAATTGGTGACACACATACAATTATCACATACATGAACACTCTCACTTCCCCTCCCCAACACACCATTTCCGCACACCCGGTTCACACATCATACCCAATGGCATATACACCCTGCAACATAGTGGAACATTCTAGACGTCGAACTAGCTACGTTTGGGCTGGCATTAGTCCAGCGAGCGAAAATGAGACAAACGGAGCAATATGCATGTTGCAGTTATAACTATTACTAGTTTGTAATGTAATTGTGCAGGTTTTGGTTACTCAAATTCAGTTCGACCAAAGGTGTACTCTCTATACCAAACTGAACTATCCATTAAACTTTGTAATTGTGATTGAGTGATAGCCGAACAAATACAAATAATTATGATGATGATAATGATAATAATGATAATAATAACAACAATAATGCTAATAATAATAATAATAACAATAAAAGAAGATTTTGTCATATTATTATATATGAACGATTGTCAATTATTCATTGTATATTCACTTTTGGAAAATGTATCATACTTAATCAAAGAAAATTGTACTTTTTCTTTTCAAATATTTGTCAAATACGTCGACAGTATAATGGTAGCCACACATGAAAAGACGATGATTGTCTTTTAATCCAGGTTGTGTTCCACTGATCAACCAATTCTACATGCTTTTAGTCAACTTAACCAAACTTCAAATAACGATCATTTAAGTTACTCACCCGTTTGACAAATCGGAAGTAAAAATATCAGAACACAGGGCCACGAAATAAATCGTTCACGAACCATCTTCCTTTTCCACGTCTAGATATCCTCTGTACAAACTGACACTGATGATGTTGAAAATGAGAGAATTTAATGACACAGCCACTGGTTTTGAGACAATGATTGGTATCACAGTGGAATAAGTCAAGGTGGTACACACACGCACGCCCATATGAATATGACGATTTAGTCACAACTATACGTACACGCACGCCCATATGATTATGAGGATTTAGTCACAACTATACGTACACGCATTTCCAAATAAACGTATTTGTTATGAATAAGACAGCGATCAAGGAGGAAATAACCCTGATATCTTTCCTGTTATTAGTGTAGGCAAAGTACACAACTTAAGGAGTTTGTCAGCAAAGATTAGAATTTTAGCCTCTCTCTTTGAAAATAATATTTGATTATTTGGAAATCAATCTGGGAAAGGCGGATGCGATGGAAGCAAGTGGTGGCAAACATCAACATATGTATATACATATTGTATATGGTATTATTAGACTGTAGGCCATATCAGTGTTAAGGCTTCATTTAAAAAGTTGCGTGGTCTGATGACTGGTGTTAGAATCTAACATTATAAATTGGTTATATGGCTGCTACTGAAGAAAAAAACATTTTGTTCCCCGAAAAAATATGATCCCATTAATGAGATAATCAGCTAATTAGTGAAATGGCATTTCAACAACAGAGGGAGCCCTCTACATTCAATGTCCAAAATAACTTAAAAAATCATTAAAAATCAATCATTTGTCCTACAACACTGTAACCTTGCACACTTATATGAGAATAATTGGGGTTTCCAAAAATGGGGGGAAAATGAAGGTCAAAGGTCAAGGTCAAGGTCAAAAGGTCATTTCCGGCCATATTTTAGAGCAATTTTTCAAAGTTTTTCAAAGTTTATGCATTTGTTTAATTTTTATCAGATTTGTTTCTAATTTGGTACAAATCATTATTGGATGATGACCTTTATTCCTATGATTCAATTTTTTTCTAGGTACCTTAGTTAATGATTTTTGGCCGAGGAGTTCACGATGGTCCCCATGTTCATCCAACAGGTCGCCTCGGGGAAAGGTTACCAAGAAGACCAACAAGCCGGGAGAGCAGAAGCTGTTCACCTGTGCGTGTTCCTTCTGAGACACCAGTCCTCGCAGAAGAATGATCAGGATAAACCGACATCGACATCTCCTGCGAAAGAAGAAATCAGATTAAAAAATTAAAAAATGCATAAACTTTGAAAAATTGCTCTACAATTTAATCGGAAATAACCTTTTGACCTTTACCTAAACCTTTGAACTTGACCTTGACCTGTGCAAGGTTACAAAGTTGTATGACAAATGATTGATTTTTAATGATTTGTTAAGTGATTTTTTTGTCATTGAAGATAGAGAGCCGCCTTAAAAAGGGAAGAGCTGTATGTGCTGCAAATTAGTTCTGAGTTTTCAGTATGTTTTGGGTAAATTATGAACTTGTTGCATCTCCTGATGAACTAAAGCATGCTGTCCAGTAGCTCTTTTAAGTTTTCACGTGCACTTGATGCACATTAAATAATACTGAAATTTTATGTAATCATCGGTGAAATATTGGTGTCTTCATGTTACAATAAACATTTGAGTTTGTGTTTGTTTGTTTTCCAGAACCTATTACAGCATGATTTGTCCAGCCCTCCAAGAAGCCAAGCCAGATACCAGTGCCATATATCAGTTCACAAATGTGGAGTTTCAAATACTGCCAAATAGGACTTTTCAAGAATATACCTTTATTCCTCATCAGGGCTTTAAATAAGAACCAGCGCAATTCTTGGATTTATGGGCAAAAAATTGCGCCTGTCCCATGTTGTTAGTCCCTGTCTTAGATCAACTAAATGATTGGACAAACATTAATATGAGCAATATTAAGCTTAGATACTTACTTTAGTGCTCCTCCTCACCAAAATCGTCTTCCCCTTCCTCATCATCAGAATCACTTGCTGGATTATTTGCATCTTCGTCAGCTATCAGAGGTTCCAAGTTGTCACAGTTTTTGCATTGGCATAGGTCTGTACACTGAAGGCCAAGATTAGCACAGCATCCATCGTCAGCATCTTCTGCCTTGCATTTTGAGCGCTTACACTTGCAGAATGCCAGTTCCAGTACACTTTCTGGTGCTGGTGCCAGATCCATCCAGTCAATGGCAAGCTCACTATCCTCCATTTTCCATCCATGGTTGACTGGCGATGGCAGATCTTGGTTTTGAACAAGGCTCTTTTTGAAGATGTTTGCCTGAAAACTGGCCCTCTGGATGTGTTTCCGCAGTGAATCCTGGTTTGGTGGCATTACAATTTCACTTCTGGTTGCAGTCTTGAGCATGATGTACCGGATATCATTGACACTAGGCACATCCTTATGACCATACAGCTGACAAACAAATCTTTCTAGTCCGTCAGAAACTTCTGCAGGGACGTCAAGAGAATCGCCAAGTTGCTTGAATGGCTCCACATGTGCTGGAAATTTCTTCAGTAATGAAAAGGCCTTTGTCTTCCCTTTTCCATAGAACGAGCTGACGGAATCGCAGCCAGTGAACGCGTGGAAACCAATCAGAGCACTTGTCAATGATTCTCCGAGTTCTTGTTGAACGGGGCTTATAGCGATAGTTCTCTTCTTGTCATCTCTTCCTGTATGAAAATATAGAGGTGAAGCAATCTCCTTTGCATGCGCTACTGCCAGAACAAAAACATCTGTGTCTGGGGACTTGATGATGACTGGGGTGGCATTCGAAGTTTCCCCAATATACTTTGCATGCAATAGCATGCGGGTATCTGCCTCCTCATGGTCGCAACAAAGACTGTCGACTTGCAGACACCTCACAGCTCCGTTGACATCTGCCGCTATTGCATGGCATTTGTCTTCATGTGCCACTACCAACTGCACACCTTTCAGCTTGTTAGCATCATAGTTCTGCCACTCTGTAAATAGAAAGCTGATCAGTTCTTGCTTGTTACAGCTGTTGGCAAGGAACTTCTTCCACTGCTTTGGTGTGTTCTGATCTGGCTTTCTGATGCGGACTCTTTGAGATCCAGTTGTCGCCCGTCTTGTCCTCTCTGCATTTTTTATGCTCACGTCAGGGTACGTATCAGTAACGAAATGGATGGACTTGGTCTGAGTCTCAAGTGTTAAGTTCACAAGCTGTTTGAACACTTTCATCGCCACTTCACCAAATGTCTTTGGAATGTTTTTCATCATTTGAAGAAGGGCCATAGCATCTACGATCCATATGCCACCTTTCGGAGGTTGAGGAGGAACTCTAGGGCGGCCTTCTTCAGGTGCTGTAGGCATGTGTAGATCTTCTAACATGTGCAGGAGCTTGGCCTTGTTGGTTTTCATTAGCGAGCCATCAGCTTTGGCGATGGGCAGTGGCAATGGTCCAAGTGAATAGGTCATCATATTACACAAGTCGACCTGTCTCCTTTTCCCTATGATGACAAGGCGGGCGAACAGATCTCGGTCGCTCTTCAACACCACCTCCTTCCCTTTAATGTTAGACACTGACTTCTTCGTCATATTGCTGAAAGTCTTTAGCGTTGATCTACGTATTGTGTCTGTAATGGGCTTGTCTTCCTTTTGCAGTCTTTCCTGGCAGTACTGCATGAAGCTTGCATCACCCTTTTCTTCTGTCGCCAACAGATCCCTAGTTACATCTGATGATGCAAGAACACCAGAAGCAAGATGAACTATATCAGACGAAGTTGCCTCTTCAAATGGATTAGTGAGACTTGAGATGGTGTCGATGATGGACTCCACATCTGATTCATCTCGCTTCATGCGGCTCTCTGTGAGTTCCTTGCGGAAGCATGACCTTTGACCCTTTCCTGCCATCTCCTCAACTTGCCTCATAATGGCTGCTCGCTCATGGTGTCCTGCCGTCCATCTGTTCACAGCACCTTTGTTGACGGTAAATCCTTTAAGGCCTCCTCTTGTCTTGGAGTCTTTGTTGACTGTCTGTTCTATTGTTTGGTCACATGGTACGCCAGAGAATCCATACTCATTTTGTCGCTGCACTGCAAAGTGGCCTTGCTGGAACTCAGCATAAATGGTAGGATGCGTGCGTGGTAGTTCCTGCATCTCCATCCAATAGATTGGCAAGTACCGTGCATAGTTTGTTCGATTATAGCCGAACAGCCATGGCATCATGAATCGGATGGCTGCTAGATGCAGTTGCCAATTTCCCTCTCTGGAGCTTCGTGTAAACTGCAGGAGCGTGTCCACCATTGACAAGTATGAGCACCAAAATGCAAAGGTAAGATTTGACTTTGCCATCTCGGACACATACAGGTCATATGCTGCTGTCAATCTGCCAAATGTGGTATCATCAATCAAGTCTATGTATGCCTGGTATGGAAAAACACTGCGGAGATTCTTGATGACATCTGTATACTCAGCAGCTTCCTCTTCAGGCAGGGACTCTAGAAATGTCTTCCATCGCATTCGATGTAGTGCCTCAGCCATAAGTTTGTGGCACCTGATGCTTCTGTTGTACTGTCGTCCTGTCATGACTCCATTGACTGACCCACCAGCAAGCACTTCAGATTCGATGAGGATATCCTCCAGCCCGGCATCTCTAAATCTTGTCCCAATACATGCCAGCATTGTCATGGCGGTATGGAATGCTCCAAGCCGCAGTACTATTCGTTTCTTGAAGATTGGAGTTTGCCACCGTACGGACTGTGCCTTAGCATATATTGCCTGGTCTACCACAACAACGACAGAGTCTAACTTCAACGAGTCAGCGATGTCAATACTTCGATGAAGCAGAGTGTTGACAGCATTCATTTGTGTGGGTGAGGCGTCGATGATAGGAAGATAAGCTATGGTTGCCTTTGGTGGAATGCTGTTAACAAGCATCTGATTATATCCGGTCCATCCTGGCAGAAGGCGGCTACTGTCTGGTACAGGATACTTGGTGATAAAGTACCCGTTGTCTATACGTCTTGCAGCCTGGATCGGTTCGGAGTACTCAGGCACTTCCTTTTGGAGCTTCAGTTCAGGTCCTAGTGGTTGCGGGTTGGCCTTCTTGGTACCGAAAAATGGCACAAGTACCTCTTCTGATGCTTTGAGTGTTCGTTCTTTTGTCTTCTTGACTGAAACAGATGTCTCCGGTGGTTGATCTATTGGAGCTGGCTTATGCTGTATGGCAATCCCGTTAGTGTTGTGGGTTGTGCCTCTCCCCGACAGAGTCTCCTCGCCAAAGTCATTGTTGTCCCAACATAGTGTGGTGTAAACTCCTTGTTGCAGACAAGATGGTATTTTGTTTTCGCCATTTTGAATCTCCTTCTTGGCCAGCGCAGTATCATGCTCGAGGACCTTGGTGTGGGACGTGGCATGTCCGAAGCCATTTAGAAGCCCAATCAGTTGTGCTGACCCAGTGAGGTGGCGAACAGCCATGGCGAGTGACGTTTGCTTTGGCATTGCCTTCCTTCCCTTTGAAGTAAGATATATAATATCCTGCGACAGGGACAATATCCGTCTATGTTGCTCTTCTGGCAGTGTTACAAACTTAACGTCTTCAGGATCTTCATTGAAACCAACCATCCATGAGAGGAAGTTGTAGAGCTTAGTTGGAACGATCTTCTCTGCTGTGTCCAGTGTCAGATGTGTTGAGTCTGGTGGCCATGGCATAGTTTGTGTTGGTATATCTTCAATTTCTTTCTTCAAATATATGGCGCTGTTGTACATCTCTGTCAGAGTGGATCCTGTTGTTCTTCTTCGTTGTAAAACAAAGTCTTCATCTTCCTCCGAGTCTGTGCTGGTGTCAGTACCGGACGGTCCATCAACGGAAGCCCTGCTGTTAGCGAAAAGGGTCTCTGCCGAAAGCTGCTTAGCATACACAATGTCGCTCTCATTAGGATTCTTTGGTCTTGCAAATCTTAGACATGGGTATGTACTTTGTAGCCGACGCTTCAAACTGTTTGTTTTATAAGAACTGGCATCCACCTTCTCAACTTCGGCTACAACTTGGACGAATTTCTTCTTGAGCGCGACCAACTCCCATGCCTTCTCCTCCTTAATCAGCTTCTCCTCCACTACATCCTTACAGAACTTCTTAAATGACTCAGTGTAGTGCCTGTCATGCTTCTGCTTGTTTCCTTTCCTTGTCAGAGGTCGCGTGTAATCCAGGTAACAGGTTGCATGGTATTTGACTTCTAAGGCAACGCAATCTTGATGTTGGATGAGCCGTAAGATGCGAGTATTTTGCTCGTTGATAGCCTGCTCTAGAATTCGCCCTCCGTTGACTATCTCACAGTTGGAAAGTGGCTCCTTTACACGCTTGCCTTGCTTCTTTACATCCAACCGTCCACTCTTCTGACAGATGATACACTCTGCTGGGAGTACGTGCACAGAACGTCGGGAACTGGTGGCTGCCTCTCTGGATCGTAGTTCCCTTCGTGGCTTCTTCAGCTCTGGTTCTTTAGATGAATCTGGGGAAATATAAAAATAAAATGAAAAGAGCAATTAAATAATAGATATGTGATACGCATATGTACTTTTTATGCAATTATTATATGTCAATTAATTCTGGGTTTGCAACAATAAATAGTTAGTAATTTCCAAGTGTGGAACACACTAATTTGCTCGCAAAAATAAATTATAATGTAATTGCAAGATGATAAAAGGAGCATTTATTTCAGAAGAAAGTATCATAAGGAGAACAAGAGGACTATTTATGTGTATACCATGCAGTGACAAAAACACACGCTTTATTGCATTATGTAAAACAATCCCTTTAAAAAAGGGTCATAATGGGCCTGCTTTAAATGCTGTAGTTCGGCTCTTTTACAACCGAATATAGGTCTGGATCTTTTTTTGTGAATGAATATTTTTAGTAATTCATATCAAATACATGCATCGGTATGTATTGCATCACACACAGAAAAAAAATGAATAGTCAATAACTACAAAATGACAGGCACAATCCAAAATGGGTCTGGATCTCTTTTCGTGAATAATAATTTGGGCAGCATTCCGTCCCTCTAGGCGCTGGCCAGCTTTATTAGTAATTCATATCAAATACATGCATCGGTATGTATTGCATCATACACAGTAAAAAATGAATAGTCAATAACTACAAAATGACAGGCACAATCCAAAATGGGTCTGGATCTCTTTTCGTGAATGAAAATTTGGGCAGCATTCCGTCCCTCTAGGCGCTGGCCAGCTTTATTAGTAATTCATATCAAATACATGCATCGGTATGTATTGCATCATACACAGTAAAAAATGAATAGTCAATCTGCAAAATGACTGAATCTCTTTTTGTGTATAAAAATTTGAGCAGCATTCCATCCCTCTAGGCGCTGGCCAGCTTTACTAACAATGTCAATACATACACGGTGGCATGTCAAAGACATTACATCGGTATGTATTGCATCATATTATTATGATGTAGAATCTACATCATAATAATATGATTGTAGATTGTAGTCTATTTAATTTTTCTATTTTTAAATGAGCGCCATTTTACCAATGGCAATGCCTTTTGTTTTGGCAATGATGAGGGGACCATTTTTTCTCAACTCAACTCAAGTCACATCTATCTAATTATAGACACTAACAAACAAGTTACAAGTAACATTGCTAAGGGCTAAGGCTGCTGTGAATGTGATTACACGCGACTACATTTTAAAATTATTAAATTTAATTGCATGTGCCATGTAGGAAATCATTTCTTATTTCAGTTACTTTAGAAAAAAATGAACATGGTTATTGATCGGTTGCTCACATGAATTTTAATCAATATTTGGCACCGTTCATTCATGATCTTGACTTGGGCCTTGCCCTAGGGCCTAAGTTAAGGTTTGGTGTAACATGACTAGATCAAGGCCTAGGGCTAGGCTAACCCTACGGATCGCCAGCGCGGTAGCGCTGGCGATCAATAGAGTTAGGGCTAGCCTAGCCCTGGCCTATAGGGCCTGGCTAGGCCTTATCACAAGTAAATGATCACATGCAATTTCCTGTGAAAATATTGTCAAGTAAACTCACCTTCATCTTCCAGTTCTGCTTTCTCCTGCTTTCTCTTAGCTTGGTCAACCTTTGTCTTATCTGTAAATTGCTGGTAGCATTTTCGATGAAAACCTGCTTGTTGTGGAATTTCAACGCTGTCGGCGTCGCTGGTTGAGTCGATCAGTGCCAGAAATTCTGTTGCAATTTTGGCCTTTTTCCCGTTGGAATATTTCCAAATCGCAGCGCTAGTGAAAACTTTGGCCCACGTTGTTGCATTAAATGCCTTTAAATCATCGTCAGAAGCACTTTCGGAGTGAATAAAACACTTCAATTCTGAACTTGTTGACGAACAAGCAGCCGTAGCGTCGGTCGCCATATTGCTTGTCAACGTAGAATTTGATTGCGATCGCGAACGTGTACGAGCCTGAAAATGCTGCCTTCTGATTGGCCGAAAGTACGTAAACCAGAAGCCAGCGTGTATTATAATAGCAGTTGTTCACGAATAATAACTATTGAAATAAACGTCAGAATTATTTTATTTTCATCGATTTGGGAGCATAATCGTGAGGAGAACAGAGTGTTTATGCATGTTTTATAATATTTGGGAGATTATCATGAATTTTATTTCTAACACCACTGATCAGACCACGCAAAAACACGATACAATTACATGGCCTACCGACTATATGGTGTGAGAAGGTTGAATGGTTTTGGTATCTTTTTGATCATATCAACAGTGGTGGTGGATGTGAGATTGCAGTGACAAATAGATACAGCTTCGGGAGGATGAAACTTAATGAGCTGGGCTTGACCATAGCTGGTAGAAGGTTTAAAGGCGAATTCTATAACACTGATGTTAGAACAGCGATGGTATATGTTTCAGAAACCAGGAATGTCAAAACAGTAGAAGGTATCTTGAAGAAAACAGAGAGAGCCATTAAAGGGAAATGAGCGGTGTGAAACTGTCAGATAGAAAGAACACAAGTGAGCTCATGGAAATGGTTGGTCAGGAAGAAACTGTGATGGAATTGGTAAAGAGAAGTTGATTAAGATGGATGGGTCATGTGTTGACAAGGGAAGATGATGAACTTTAAAAACAGTTTTTGATCTGAAAGTGAATGGCACAATAGGAAAAGAAAGACCAAATATTTCATAGAAAGATATGGTGAAGAGATAAAGCAGTAGGGTTGGGTTGACCATGGATCTACATGGTCTAACCGAGGAGGATGCTTTAGGCAATACGAAGTGGAGGGAGGGAGCTCATAATGCGCAAAAGTCAGTAACCCCTCCTAAGAGGGAAATTACTCGTATCGGTGATGATAAAGATGATCTTGATGATGATGATGATGGTGGTGGTGGTGATGAAAATAATGATGATGATTATGATGTGATAAGATTAATAAGCTCCCATAACTTTATTGATCAATCTTTATTAATCAAATATTGTCGCATCGTTAGTGATCAGTTATTGCCACAATCAGTTCACAAAAAGAGGTACATAAATTGACCAACTTTATAGGCAACAGTATATGTTGAAAAAAACCCACACAAGATAGACTTTCATGTCATGTCATGTCAATTGCACGATTTGTTTATTTATACGATATTCTTATCAAGTCTGTACACTCCTTTTGCTATACGACAATTCTTTTAACGAATGTTTTTTACATTTTCTGCAGTTTCAAACTGATCGGATCAGGATATCTAAAAATATGAAAGGCTTTACATTAATGATCAGAAAAAAATGCACTAACCCTGGTACGTTATGGGTGTTTGTTTGTATGTTTGTCTTCTTTTTATGTAGACAGAATGTTTAATTCTTTGAAATATCAATTGTTGGGTTTCTCTCTCCCCCATCACTCTATCTTAACTTCCTTTTGGTACACTGAGGATTTAAAGTTCACATGTGATATGAACGAGCTATTTCTTACATTAACTCGTGGCATAATGTAACAGCAGTATACCTGTTTTTATATCACATACACCAAAGTCCACTGCTAAAGTCTTAAAAGAACATCCTGTCACATGCATGTTGCAGGATGTTCTTTTCAGACTTTTAGCAGTGGACTTTGATGTGTGTGATATCTAAACAGATTTCGTTAGCCAGTTATATTGATGGATGGTTTCAAAACAGCATATCATATTCAGCGGAAATTCTGAAGATCATACAAACATCCGACATGTAAATGAAAACATAAAAACGACCGCAACTACTTACGAAAATTCAACCTAAAGTTATTTCAATACCCTTCTGTGTCAACCATTGAAATGTGCGATCATAACTGTAACGTATTACGTAATCGAAAGTAACCTCTACAGGATATACAATAGGGTATTGAAATTGCCATTGATATCATTATTGGAAGGTAGTTGTGATATATACAGTGTGAGTCAAAAAAAAGTTTACACCTAGAAAAATGCTAATTATTTTAAAAATCATCTATGAACAGTAAATACGTATACATTTTATGAAAGAGTGTTTGATCCCAAATCATTTGGTATCATGTTTGTGTGGTATGTGTTCTCGTTTGGATGAACAGGAGGCATTTTTTGTGAGAGTGCAAAAATCGACTTTCGCCAAAGTTGCTTATGTGATGTTTGAATACAACAATTGGGATTTGGGTATTAATTCTGTCTTTGCAGATCCAAATATCATCACTAACAAATGTAATCATGCCACACATATCAAATATCGAATATCAAATATCAACGAACATTTGTGCGCGCGTGTGTGTGACTTTACTTCTGCAAAAAGCATATGCAATGCATTTCATTTGATACATTCAATTCAATTCATTCTCTCACTCCGCTAAATAATACATGCTGTATGCATGCACTCTCGCAAACAATGCCTCCTGTTCATCAAAGCGTGAACACATACCACACAAAAATGATACCAAATGATTTGGGATAAAACACTTTTTCATGAGATGTATAATAATTCACTATTCAAAGATCATTTTAAAAATAATTAGCAGCTTTCTAGGTGTAAACTTTTTTTTGACTCACACGGTATATCTATATATATTTACATATGTAGGCTACGTATATTTATGTATGTATGTGTGTAGGTGTGTATGAAGCCCGATGAAGTGATGGAGCTGGTTCAACTCTTCAAAAATGTGTACTAAAGATTGATTTTATGATATCCATTTTCAGAAGATCGATGAACGGTGCTTAACATGACCTCTAGATTTGTCCACATATTTTTAAATTTTATTTGATAAGGTCACTTTGCTTCTATATATGAGATACTAGAGACGCTTAATGATGAAAATAAGATAAATTTTAATTTTGCATCAAGAATTTAAGTTTATTTCAGAGCTTGCTACGAAATATTCAAGCACCACGTAAACGTATATTGTAAATTGATGCTATTCAATGTGTTTTCCTAGTGACATTTACAAAAACGATCGTAACTGTGAAGTATTCGCTTAACTTCTTTTGAAATGCATAGAATGATGACTGTGGGACACTATTCCAGGTTTAAAGTTGATACTCTAAGCAAATAAATGTCCCTTAATTTGTTACCTACGGCAAGTATATGTTATTTCTAAGTTTTTCAATAACTTAGTATATCACAACAAAATTCTGGCTACTCGAAATCCTCAATTGAAAATTCCTCGTTCTGGATATTCTGAAGTTAAAAATCTGTGAGAAACTTATGACGGACAAATGTCAATAGATCTAATTCTAAGTAGTTTGTCAACATTTTCAAGTCTAGTCACGATGCCGGGGTCAATCTAGTTATAATTGTTGAACAAAATGAAAGGGTCCCAAAACCACGCACATGTAGTAACTAAATGAATACAAATCTTGGATTTTGAAGCTGACAGTGTGAAGTTTACCCTGATTTCCAAGTTATGATAATAGTCTAGGTCTATGTCCTAGAAAAGAAAGGGAAATAAGATGCAATTGCAAATAGCAATGATATTGTCATTGCTCAGTCACATTTAGAAACTTGGTGCATTGAACTACCGGTAATCACATTGCATGTATTTTACTTTACCCAGAATATAAACTTTGTAAAGGCATATAACAGAGAACAACTGGAAATTTTTGAAATAATTGACAGACTTAAATGATATTTATTTCTAGATGTTTTGTGAAAGAAAAGAAGATGAGATGCTGATTTTATTTCTCCTTTTGTCTTGATTCATACAGGTGCCTGTGTGGTGGCCACTGCCAGGTGGAGCCATCATTTACTGCAGAAGACTGCATATGCTGCCGGGAGATCCCTGAAGTCTCTTCAGAGGCGGATGATCTTGGTAGTCAGTGTCTGACTACCATTGATGCATTCGAAGCAGCCATCCTCAACCCTATCACTCTCTACATTGGATGGATAGAATACACGGAAAGGTGACGTCGAGTATCCAAGGCCTTTGGTGCCCGGAATAACGAGTAAGTACATGTACACATGAGCAGTGAGAATTTTACTCCTGCTGTACTGCACTCTGTTTTGTTTTGGTCTTTGCTTGTTATTTTTTTTTGTCGTGAGTGGGGGGGATTGGTTGCTTACCGGTAATTTAAAAAACATACAATGTGAAATTAATTCTTTGAAATTATTTTTTCTCTTAAGTTTGAATGTGGCAGTGGGATATTTCTGATATCAATTTGATTTTTCAATTTTTGGAAGCAGTTTCCAGGAAATCAGTCCAAAATGTTTAATACATGTACTTGATGGATGGTTACAATATTTTATAAAAGCTTCAAATTACTTGCTTGTTATGAAATCTATACCCTATCCAGTTGTAGAGTTATTAATACCTTGGTTTATTATTTTCATTCCAAACAAGACACTACTTTTGCCCCCAAATTCACATTGTTAATTTGTGTGAACAGACCCCCCACCCTTTTGTTTTACACTGTGACAAAGTGTGAGAAAAATTAAAGAACAATTTAATCAATTCACTGATCGTGGTAATTTTTTTGTCATTTTGATATCAACATGGAAAGTGTATATAACTTGTCATGTTTTTGAGGAATTATTTATTCAAAAATGTATACTGTTCTCTCAACAAGAAGGAAATTAGAAAGGGATTTCAAATTGAAATCTGTCTATATTTTACATACAGTATTCTCCTTTTATGTATTAAAAACTAATTTTTTAAATGTGTACTTTGCAGGAAATACAGATACGTAGCCTACAGAAAAGTCGTTCGATGGTGTTGGGGTTTTCTCGGCAGAGATATTCGAGTTCAGCTGCCTGCATGCATCCATTCCAAAATTATGAGAGCGTATCCCGATGGTGCTGGTAACTACAAGGGAACAGAGCTGCGAGTCCTGAGACGCTAGCTCTTTAAGAAAAATAATTGGGTGTTTTAAAAATTTTGGGGGTATAATTTAACTATTCAGAATTTAATATACTATGTTAAGTCAGAGGTTTTTTTCTTTTTCTTTAACAGCAAGGTAAACAGAATATATCCAGAAAGAAATATCTCTCCTCACAATGAAATTTTGCATTCATGTAACAGCATTTGATTTTCCAAATTTTCCAACATGATTTTTGAATTCAAGCAATATTTTACCATTACCATTTCACTTGTAAATTTTCAAAGCATCATATATGGAAAGTTTAATGGATATATGTATTATGTACTGTTGAATTTCAACACTGTAATTCATGTAAATGTGGTACAGGTACATCAATTCAGTTCACAAGGATTTCCGGAAACACACTTTTCTGTAAATGTATATCTTTGTCTGTTAAAAGAGTGCATTGTGTGAAAGACTCGGTGGTCATACCTGTTGTGAGTTTTAGTTCCGCTAGTGCCAATCAAAGTCCTTTACTTTTTCCAAATATTGGTCATATTTTAATTTCTGTGTAAAAAAATTCAGAACATCAATACAGAATATATGAACATCAGTCTCTATTACGGAATAAACATGGTTAATTTGTTTGAAAACAGTAGTTTTGAATTGTACTTGTACCGTGCAAGATATAGTTATAATAAAGTCTGCTATATCTTCGGTCCTTAGTTATGCAAAAAATATCTTTCTTTTATCAACTGATGTAAGTGAGCTCGTTATAAAATCTCATTATTTTGTAACTCCTGCCTGGTTTAATAATCCATTACCTGCTCCTGAAATATTGAGTTGTTGATTTACAGCTAGTTGTAGAGAAGTGTTTGTAAGAAACTAAACAAAGTCACTTTTTTTCTCGGCATAGGTATTAAGAGGACAAACATTTGCAAGGCCCAGTTTGTCATCGATTACATGATGTTGGTTATACGTTTTTCTTCATTTTGTCTGAAGAAAATGTATTCATAGTAGAGTGATAAATGTAACCTTATCATTTTTAACAGCTGTTTATGCGTACATTACAGGATGGTTGCTTGTAATTTACTGTCTTTTTAATTTGGAGAATTTTAATACATTCATCTCCAATCAGGAAAAGTTGATAGATTACGCCTGGTTTGTAATCATCTCTTTCATTTAGATGTAGATGAGTAATTGCCTTTGTACAAAAAAATGGATTAAAGAAATGAGGAATAAACTAGAAATGCAATCGTGTCACAACGATGTGCGTGCAATGACGCAGTATTTCTACGTGTCAAACGAAAGAGCTTCTCTCGGACTATCCAGAGCAATTTGCACGAAGTCTGTATAGCTTCTGTGATATTGGTGATAGGTGGCCGAAAGAAAGGCCTCAACAGTGACCTTGATGGGATGGTACTATATGCCTACGAAGTTTGAAAGAAATTGTGATAGGGGAAAGAACCTAGAAAGGGCTCGCAAGCACTGCATGCAAAAACCAAGGGGATTTGGTGCATGTTTGTCATTGCAATAAACATCGTTCTGGGGGCCAAAAGCGTGAACCCGATATGCCCCATAGACAATGCGTGTAATAAATGGGCGGAAAACGTACAGGATCTGTATTATGACCGGAGTTAAATTGTTTTTTCTCTCTCTCTTTACGTCTCTTTATGGGCCGTATTTGGTATCATTAGAAAGAGAATTTCATGGTTGTTATTGTAAACCACTCCTTTTTTCTATGATAATCCTTTCGAAACACGTGATGTAAAATAGATTTATATGACAAAATGGCGTCTTAAATGGCCCCCTTGACCAATTTCAAAAATCTGGCCAAGAGGTGCCCTGCGTATTGGAACTCGGCATGTCACTGCAAATTTTCAAGGAAAAAAAAGGACGTTTAAGGGGCGAAAAGCAGTCTGAAAAAATGACGTCATAGCCGATACGTGTTAGATTCGGGCGGAAACTCGGCGGAATTCGTATAGTGACCTTTGTTCAAATGCGATTTACTCACAATTTTCTGTGTGAACATATACTATACTTGGTATCATGCAAAAGGGCACTTCATTGCGGTCAGTTTGACACCATTGTTATCTGCGCGCAATGTATTGCACGCATTAAACGCGCTATTAGGTAATGCATAGTAAATTCATCATTTTTGGCGATAACTTTGCGACAAGGGCATTACAATTTATTTAACTTGGCAGACAGTTGTCACGTATATGGATACATATGTGTGCCAAGTTTCATTGATGTAGGTATAAAGATCGCCATTTTAGAGCAAGTTTAAGTTATTTTGGAATTTTCTTGAAAATGGCGAATTTGGAGGGCATTTTTCTTAAAGTCATTCAGTGTTAGGGTATATAAATTTGTATATGGCTGGAAAGGACATATCTTCAAGTATCTAAATCCAAAAAAGGGTACGGATTTGCCAAGCCATTATGGAGATACGGCCACAGAAAGACAGCCAATTCCCAGAACTTTAGAGGGCGCTATTTACGTTTTGCAAAGCCATTGGAGCGTGAAATTTTGCATGGCTATGTGTAATTATGAGATAAAGATACTGTGAAATTTAAATACAAAACAAAATTTATATAAGAAAGTTATGGCAGTTTTAGATTATTTAGGGGTCAATTTTTCAAGAACTTGATAAATTTTTGACGAAGTCGGTTTCAGATTTGAATTTTGAGTACGAAGATGGCATTTTGAAGGTCAGGTTAAACGTCGCAGATAAAAGAACATCTCTTAGACTATCTAGAGGAATTTGTTAGAAGTTTGTAGGATCTAGGATAGTGGAGATATGAAAGAAGAAAGAAAGGCCTTTAAATGGACCAGAAACGGACAAAATGGCGCCTGGACGGTTATCCATGAGTGATTTCGAAAATCGAAAAAGTAGGTGACCTTGATGGGATGCTAGAGACTATGCCTATGAAATTTGAAATGAAAAGGACATGAGGAAAGCACCTTACTAGGAATAACAAACACTACGTGCAAAACGAATGGGATTTCCGGACGATAAGGATAAGGAAAAGGATAAGTATATTAATGGGGCAGAATGTGAACGAAAACAAGGCAATGACGAAGGTTCGTCATTGCAAAAATTATGAATATGAATTCTTGAACTACCCTGTTTGAAACGTACATATTTTTTGCTCAATAGTTATGGTGTTCAGGATGATGGTGATAGTGAAATGATGGTGGCTGTGGTTCAATGTATGAGTGATTGGGTTGATAAAGATGATGAATTGATGGTGATGGTGACAGATATAATGATGTGGATGATAAAGACGATGATGAAGTGATGGTGACGGAGATAATGATGTGGATGATAAAGATGGTGATGGTGACGGAGATAATGATGTGATGATGATGAATTGATGGTGACGGAGATAATGATGTGGATGATAAAGATGGTGATGGTGACGGAGATAATGATGTGATGATGAAGGTGACGGAGATAATGATGTGGTTGATAAGATGATGATGCGACAGAGATAATGATGTGGATGATAAAGATGATGATGGTGACGGAGATAATGATGTGAATGATAAAGATGATGATGGTGACGGAGTTAATGATGTGGTTGATAAAGATGAAAATTGTGCACATATAATGATGACTTCTTGAACAGTGCATGTATCCCCCTCATCTTGGCACTTATTGAACTCACTCTAAGGGGTCTCACAAAAAAGTTTATAAATTATGAAGAGTGGATCAAAGGAACCACCCCCACCCCCTCCAATGAAAAAATTAGGGACTGGAGGATTTTTTTTCTGGATCAACATTTGCTTTTTATCTTTTGTCAATTTTTTAAAATTTGTCTTACTCAAAAGGGGGGGGTGGGATGTTGTTAGATGTCATTTTTCCCCCCGAATCCTCTTTTTTTTTTTTTTTTACTCAGGGGGGGGGGGGGGGGCGTGGTTGGGGGAAAAGATTTTTTGTTTTTTGTTAGCGCTCACTATCACCCCTGAGATAAGTCACTGGTGACAGTAGCATAAAATGACGAGCATGATGGGTAGAGGCTGTGACTGTGTTCCCTAGCCATAATTATGTCAGTTTTCTATCCTTTGTGTCCCGTCTTATCATTCTGTTCTTTCCTATATTTCGATTATTTAGACACCTTAAAATGGTTTATGAAAATATCTATTTCACTGTGATTATTAAGACACTTTAAAATGAGTCATGAAAATAATGATCATATTATATTAATTCTTGGGTACCTATAAAAAACAAGCTATGATTTCCAGTATGTTCTTGTGTTATTTCATAATTTTTGAATTTACTGTGTCAACTACGTTCTTTATTGTGCAAACAATTGATATGAAATGGAAGAAATTTAAATTGAATCAATCAATAATGGTGACTAAATTTAAGAACATTGCTTGCCTCATAATGGTGTCTGAATGCAACACAAGTATAGGGTAGATCAAGAATTTTGAAAGAGGGGCACATTTCAGATTAAAATGTGTTGAGAAGTTGGGAATCCTTTACATTTCCCTATTAATCTAGTAAACAAAATTTCCAACTCATTCATGGGGACACTGACCTCATATGTGCTAATCTTTGAGGTATCTTGAGCACTTTTAATATTGTTCATTATTCGTATTATTATTTTTTAATTCCTTGATTCTCACTGGACATTTTACATGTAAAATTAAAATGTTCATCAACACTCTAGCACACGTATAGAAACAAGATTTCACACCAGGTTTGGTCTCTCAACAACACTGATATCTAGGAGCTGTACACATCACTCAGATTCACTTGAAAATCACAATAAAAAAAATAAAAAGGCAATACACATTGAAGCACTAATCATTCAATCTCATATTCACCTACAGCTACAGACATACATATACATAATTCTATACAAAATAATATATAAGTCATTTTTCCACTATATACAATATGTCTTTATTTAAAAAAGAAAAAACAAAAGAAACGTTCTGAATGCTTTGTATATCTACTGGTATCTATTTTTTATTTTGGATGGTGAATAATCTGAGATGGTTGGCGCATCAGTATCAAGCATCTTGGCAATCATCTTGGCAAAACAAAACACATTACATACATGTAGCCCATGGTCAGTCATTGGGCACCAAATTAGTTTACACTTACAGGTATACACATTTATGGTAATGGCCTCATTATGATGAAGTAAATTCACCTGCCTTATTTTTGCTATATGAAAGAGATTTCTGGTAAGATAACAGTTCGGGGGAGTGTGTATTTTCAGAAATGAGCATGAAATCATCTTGGCAAACATGTTAGGTAAAACAAAACACATTAGATACATGTAGCCCATGGTCAGTCATTGGGCACCAAATTAGTTTACACTTACAGGTATACACATTTATGGTGATGGCCTCATTATGATGAAGTAAATTCACCTGCCTTAGTTTTGCTATATGGAAGAGATTTCTGGTAAGATAACAGTTCGGGGGAGTGTGTATTTTCAGAAATGAGCATGAAATCATCTTGGCAAACATGTTAGGTAAAACAAAACACATTAGATACATGTAGCCCATGGTCAGTCATTGGGCCCCAAATTAGTTTACACTTACAGGTATACACATTTATGGTGATGGCCTCATTATGATGAAGTAAATTCACCTGCCTTAGTTTTGCTATATGGAAGAGATTTCTGGTAAGATAACAGTTCGGGGGAGTGTGTATTTTCAGAAATGAGCATAACTTTCAATGAAGTTGGTAAAATTAACTTGTATTCTGCGATCCAATTCTATCTTAATCCAGTGAAGTATTGATTTCTCTCCAGCACAACAATGGATTTTATTTAAAGATTTACATCATTGAATCGCGATAATCACCTACGTTTATCGATAATGACTGCATTTTTATGACTACCGGTACATGTTCATCTCATACTGTACATGTACACTTAGTTTCAGACATGAAATTTATCAACAGATTTCAGCATGTATAAAAATGTGTAACATGTGAGAGTCACATGCTTTTCTTGACCATCTTTACATAAGCCAATCTCATATCTACATACAAGATTGGAACAATTGTATCAATTAAGTCAATTTAGTCCATTTTTATTTCCCTCCAGTATAACAATGCATATTATGTAAAATTGACATGATTAATTTACGATGATCACTGTCATTAATTCACTAGCACTACATATAAGAAGTGCCGGTAGGGTACACTAAGTTTGCAGTAGAGGTGACGAGGGTTCTTTTGTAAACATAAATTGACCCCTGCAACTTTCTATGAAGACCTCTCCAGTTCGTATCACAAATGGTATAACAAACCGGTACTTAGTTTGAAAGTCATTCTTTATAGATAAGACAGGTTGATGGTGAAATTGCTATTTTCACTCCTTTGCAAATCGACGATGTAGATTTAACTGCCTGACAGCCTGAGCTTTATTTGGGCGTTCAATTCCTGAGCACAAAGCTGGTTTTGCCTGTAATTCTGGAATGGTCGAACGGATCTTTTGCTTTCCAGACACCAGCTGCATCGTCTCTTCCATAAGAGCTGTCACATAATCTATGGAAGTTGGAGAACAAATTCAAAATTGTATTTTCAAAAATTATCGATAAAAAGGGACAAGCAAGGGAATGTATGTGTGTGGGGGGGGGGAGGGGGTTGGCAAAGAAATCCCTCCTTTTTTAAAAGTTACAATGGGCCAGTATACCTAATAAATTTGAATGTAAATGTGGAAATCTTGCTTTGAACAAAATTAAACAATGTGAAAAATGTTAAAGTGTGTTTACACTAAAATTTTAGATTGGCTTTGTCACAAATATAATTTCTTGTTTCACAAAAGAGTGAGATCGATTAACTCGACCATGATATATGTACCATAAAATGTTATTGCTTTTCTTGAGTGGGAGGGAGGGAGGGGGCTGAAGAAATATATAAAGTACATGTATACTCACTGAATGTGCAAGCTATCAGCACTTTGGCGACAGTGTGGCCACCTTCTTTGGCCTTAGGGAAGTTGATACGGTACATTGGTGTCCCATCGGCCTTGGTTGCCTGACTCCGACCTGCATTTTTATTCCAGTGGATTGTGGCAAGATGCAGTCTGCAAATTGTAAACCATCAGTGTAGAAAAATGCATAGTAAAAGAATGAAAATTTCAAATTATATTTTCAGATGGCTACCATTTTTGCTTTTGCATCACTGTCATATTAAAAAAAAAAACCCTAATCAATGGCATCTCATAAAAAAAAGTGATACATCTGATAGATGAATAAATGCTGAATTCAATTTTGAAAATATGACCAGGCCAATTGTTCATTAACCATTTTCACATCATGCAGGTAATCAGAACAAATCTTTAAAACATCAATCGCGTTCAGACTGATCACTAGGATGTACTAACCTCAGACTCAATTTTGTTGTGTGTTTCCACTCTTCATTCTACACAGAATTAAACAACAAAAAACTACAAAATTTCTTACCTGCACTTCATACCGGCGTACGAGTACGCTAGCATTTTAGGGCACCAATAGAGAAGCACACTGTTAAATGCCTCCACAGAACTTGTTTGGTCATGAGGTGACATCTTCGCCAAGTCCTTGATCAGTCTGGTTTTAGTCATTTGCTCTGATAGCTTCTCGAACGCCTTCGTACCTGAGTACATACAGTAATGAATAACTTATTAGAAAAGTTTAAAACATAGGCTGGACAGAAGTCTGTTATTTTGTTTTTTGCACTCCCTTGAGATTAATTAGTATTGCCTATCATTTGATGCATTTCCACACTCACTTTCCAAATGACATTAAGTACTGATATCATTAAAAACCAGGATAATCAATTATAAGGAACACATTTCGTTTTACCAATTTTATTATATTTATACCTACCACCAAGTACTAAAAACACACATACACACCAAATTCAAATATACCCCCAAAAGAAATATACATCCTGCTGCCATAAGGCAATTCTCTGTCAATTTCACTAACCTTTCTTCATCCACTCTCGTGCTTGCTCTCCATGTTGACATGCTGGATAGAGGTCTCCGGGGTTGTCATGCAAATTCCTGACGTGGTTGAGGATGGACTTGTACTTGGCAACAATAACAGCTCCATCCCCGTCCGGTGTTGAAGACGCGCACCAATAGACCCGATTGATTATAGATCTACTCCACCTGCCTACGACTCCGCAATCCTTCAGCTTAGACACCGCTTTGATCTTTTTCTTGAGTCCTGAAATAACAATTTTATCAAACCTTCAAATTAAAACTTGCATTTCCTTTTTTATTAAAATGTAGTTAGCATCACATTCCTTCATGGACATTTTGAAAGACTCCTGCATGTTCAGAATAATTGGTGCTCCTCATACCAAACATAATGACAAAACTAAGACAAAGCTGTATTCTATATATTTTTTCTGAAAACCGTACAGAAGCATATATGAATGAATTACCTTTTGCAATGTGCCACACGTCGTATTGGTGTTTGATGTCGGGTTGATTTTCGCGCATCCACTTCGCCACCGAGGCGTGTCTATCTGTCACCAGACTCTCTATCTCGACTCCTTTCTCTTGTAGACTGGCTATTCCCCTTACCAGTCCCTCCTTTTCCATAGCATTGCTGCTTGTGACTTCATTGCTCTGCAAGACAAGATAAGAAAGGAAAATACTTGGAATTCCACCTTTTTTTCCAAAACATAAAACCCTGTGAATTTAATTGCTGTACGATTGGACAAAAATCGATTTATTTGGGACACAATCTTATTTTTTAGATATGTTTTAGCGTTCAATTTAACAGCCATCTGCTTTTTTCTTTCCAGTAATTATGATATTCTCTGCCTTAATACCGACTTTTTCCAAATATTTCTAGCTAAAACACTATCTATTCAAGTAATAACATAAACTGGCTTTATCAAAAGATTTCTCATTAAAATTCAACATCCAAAGTTTACCTTTTCCTTGCCCAACTTTGCAAAATTTAATTTTCCCCTGTATTTTCAACCTAAACCTCTATTTATCAGAATGGTGAGTTATGAAAAGTTAAGTGGTACTTCTCTTGCCCTTACCTGGACCAGTTGCATGTCCATAATCTTGCTCGTCTTCAGGTCCATGAGCACGTAAGAGCCATACTTAGCGCAGTGTCCAGGGGAATCGGCGCGTCCATCCCCACCAAGTATAAGCTGCTCCCCTTCTGGAATGTCCCTGATGAGCTTCGTCTGCTCCCTCTTCATCACTCTGATGATGGCTGGCTGGAAGTAGTCTCGCTGGTATGCTAAGAATGTATTTACGGAGATGGCTTTGAGATTCATGTGTCTCAGGACACGGAGAATCTTCGTCGGACTACCTCCCCCATACAATATGGCAGCTGCTAATAGGAGGTTGCCAGCGTTCACCTCTCCAATCTTTGGCTGGCTCATCCATTCACGGAGGTGGCCACAGTCCAGGCAAGTTGCCACCACCTTCAACTGGGATCCATAAGTGCGGGGGCACACCTTCTCCACATGCATGTTCTTGGACAAGCAAGACAAGCAAATTTGAAATAGTTCCAGCAGATTCGTCTCAAAAACGATGAACTTTTCCTCAGTTAGAGGGCTCTTAGGTTGAGACCTGCATGGAAGACCAAAAAGAGAAAAGGCATTTGAATCAAATAGTCTCGTCCTGTATATAAAGACTGCTCAAGAAAGACATGAAAAGCAGTCTTTATAAGCAGTTGGTTTTTTTGGACAGGTTCTTTTAATGCATGTTTCAATTAGAAATGCTGTTCAGGGGAAAGAAAAATTGTGGACTTTATTGACAGGTGGTCTTTTTATAGATGGACCCTGAAGCAGGTTTGACTATATACATATAAATGTTTCTAATGACAATCAACAAAAAAAAGGTCTTGAAGATAACTGTTATGCATAAAGTTCTTAACAGACCTTATGAATACTAATTTTTAAAAATGTAAGGGACTTGAGTCAAAATGTGTTCTAATACAGCTTTCATGAATGATGCGGGGTAAACTGTGATGCACTCTTTGTCATATAAATTAAAAATATATTTAAAGTTCACAGAACTTACGGTGCTTGCCTTTCCTTGTGTGGTGAGTCAGTCCCTTCATTTGGTCTGTACGTGGGATCTTTAATCTCATCATCGGGCTCTTCCTCTGTTTCTTCCTCTACATGTAGTTCTTCATCTGGGTCTTGTGGTGGCAACACAACATTACTGTCTTCTGTCTGTGTGATTGCATCGCAAAACTTGGCCACATGCTGCATGGGCAAGTTCACTTGCTTTCCTGTCAGGAAGAATAGATAAAACTGCATAAGTGCCACAGTTCCTATGGGACACATTTTAGACACAATTTTTCATTCATAAGAAATTAGAAGAATAATTTTTGAGAAAAAAAACTTTGAGAAGAATCAAACTTTTAATCTCAACTCAAAATTTAGAATTCAAACGAATGCATTATTCAATACACCCCACGTCTCTCCTGCTAGTTATCACACTTCAAATTCATAACAAAATTAATCTCTAAATTAATGAATTAATCAAGTGCAATTTGATAAAATAACCACATTCTTGTTTGTTAAAATATCCTAAATAATTAGTCTTGCAAGAAAATTATTACTTGGGCAGATTTTCTCAAATCAATAAAATATTGTCACATAAGAAGTAGAATGTGGCAAGGGGTGTTACAACAATGCAACAGACTCTTTCCCTGTTTTAGATCACTATCAAAATCACACAGAAAAAGATATCACTATCCCTGAAGTTGGTGCATGTATGATTCAGTTTTCCAAAACTTACCTCTTGATACAGTGATCGGCTTCACTTGCACTTTGCAGGTTCGATACCTTTTGCGAATCCCGACTCTTCGATGAACCATCTGCAATACAGAAAATTTGCTTGATATAAAAATGTATGGTAGCTAGAGAGTGGCTAAAAAAACGCTTGCTAATCACAGCTGACAAATTAAGAGAGTTTTTTTTTACAGAATTGACAGTCCTATGCCAAATAACTAATAATCTATAAAATAAAATATAACAGTAATGCCTCTCAGGACGAAACAAGAATGATCACCTCTCCCTTCCTCTCTTTAGTCAACAGAGACAAAAATACACGGGGGCCTCGGGGCAAATTATCCCCCGATCATTTTCAAACCCAACGGTCCTTTTTATGACTTCCACAACACATGATCAAATTGTACATCTATAAAATGTTACTCACACCACCATGCAAACAGAATCTTTCAAGGAACATTTGAAGAATTAATGGTTTGTTCTGGTCATGGAAATGCCAAGACTCCTATTAATAATCTTTGAATCATTATGAACTGCATATGTTTTAAAAGCGAAAATGGCACCCCCATTGGAGGTGTACTATTATAACTTGGGTTATATTACAACTCGGGTTCACATACACGATTACACATGCACACACACACACAAGGCAGAATTGAATCCTGGGCAGCAGTTCATAAAACCGTCATAGGTACAAGCTTGACAACATCACATTGAAACATGTGTATTGAAATTAACAAGCCTTTCAATGGAATGTCAGTAAACTTGTACTTCAGACGGTTCAATGAGACGATGCCCTGAACTTTCCAGCAAAAAGTGCAAGGCCTACAGTACATACCTTTACAGAAAACTGATGCCCTTTACTACGCTCAAGAATGTCTTTGGTCAATGCATTGTCTCTTTCCTCTGCAGCTTTCTTGCTATACTCCTTGCTAATCTCTCCAACTTCCTATAAAAAAAAAATTGATACAGTGAAAGGATTATTAAAGGAACAATAAATCATCATTTAAAAACATTATATCATCTATGGCAACAAAGGTATGCATGTACTTGCGCAACTGCAACAGAGTGCGTACACAATGACCTTTAAAATGATGTGTCACTCATGTTACTTTTTTTTTAAAGGTGGGGGGGGGGGTGTGTAGTAAGCACTTCAATTTTTTTTTCTTACTAAACACCCCCCCCCCCCTTCCCTGTTGAGCCCCCCCCCCCCCAAAAAAAAAAAATGCATACCATCTCCCTCGAAGCAGTTCCCCAAAGTTGACAGCCCTGTGTATGTAATGTTGATTGTATCTCCCATCCACAACTCACGAGTAAATTCTTCAAAAAAAGAATGCTAGATGTAGACCCTCTAAGGCTCCAGTCTAGACTCTATGCGTGTGATTTAGTGCATAGCCATAGACATATTTAACCACATATTCACGTCGATCTGGCGCTGCTCAGTGGCTGCCGGGCTCATGATCAATTGGGCAAAATAATTTCCGTTTCGGTTTAATAAAATTTGGAGTGGACTAGATTCTAGTAATAGTAGTATTAGGCTATTATTTATTATCATTATTATTATTATTATTATTATATTTAACCCACCTTCTTCCTGGAATATGATGCTCGTTGTCGTTTTCTCTTTCTCAAAATGAAAGAGTCAAAGGCAGAGGTAGCCCGGATTCTTCCCATCGTACTCCTACCCCCAAGCCCCCTGAAGCTGGGGCCTCAAAAAAAAAAAAATATATATATATTTGGCTCAATACGCCTCAGCTCCACGACAATTCAACACTTGATCTGAAAATGATTACAGCTTAGTTATGTTCTTATATAATAGACTGTTGCATAGGCTTAGGAACCGGGGTGGCTTGGGGGGGGGGCACAACCCAATAAAAATATTGGGGGGCTCAGATATCATTGAGCCCCCCCCCCCCCCCCCCCCCAATATTGTGGCTGGGCTCGGTTATCATGAGCCCCCCCCCCCCCCCCCCTAATATTTTGTTCGGGCTCGGAAAGGCTATCATTGACCCCGCCCTCCCCAAATATAGTAGATATAGATCTAGATGAATTTCATCTAGATCTAGATGAATGTAGTTTGATTAGTTTACTCACTCGATCAAATTGGGTACGGATGCCGAGTCAGTGAATTCCCCCGCCGACCCGCCCGGCGGCGGCGCTGTACTGCTAGCTGGACACTGAGCTGAGCGATGAGCTGCTGCGCGGTGCACAACAGTAGTCTGCTAATTTACGGCCATGACGAAAGAATGTGAACAAACATCAGCCATCTCGTCTAAAATGTAGTACATTCGACTTCTCAATAACGAAATGTATACCAGGAATCAAAAATAGACCTTCATGCATTATGAAAATGATATTTTTCCAGTGATTTACTGACAAACACACTGCTCGAATTTCAGTGGTCCGAGTCGATACAACGCACATTTAATGTACGTGCGGCAATGCGAATTGCGAGCTGTGAGTAAATTGTCCGAAATGCCGTTTTTTGGTCATTTTACCTAAAGAGAAGTTAAAGATTGTCTTTAATAGTATCATATAACACAATTCCATTGCAGATTGTGGTTGGAAATGGCATTATTAAGTCACAATGAGCACAAACATATACACATTGATATCTCTCGATCGATTAATCATATCGGGACATCTCGCCCCAGCCTTTTACTAGGCTGGGGCGAGATGTCCCGCGGGGCGAGTTAGCCCGACTCCGATCAGAAGCAGGAGGCGCAGGCTTGTTGTAAATGTGGGGGACTGAGTTTGGAAGCAGTTTTGGAGGCAGTTTCCTGAGTCCCAACTCATACATTCGCAGCTGAGTTTGATCATACTGACTATTGTCAAAGTGCAAACTACATACATTTATTTGCTTCACTTTAGTGTGGTCAAAAACTCGATTCCTTTGTATGAAGTGAATCCAAGCCATCTGCAGAGAAGAAAATCTCGCCCCTCCAGTCGGCATCGGCCCAGGCACGGAGTGAACAGTAGCTGTCTTGTAAGTGGACCCACAGTTCATTACCAAACAGCGATCTCCAGCTCCAGGTTTCTTCTTCCTTTTGCCCATGTCTTTCGCCTTCCTTGGCCCTGAAGACCCTTCATCTTCTTCCATGCTGTGTATTGTGCGATCTACCGAATTCTGACACCGGTAGTCACTGAGGAGCAGGTCTTTTTTTGGTTGTTTTCCTTAGCTTGTAACGTCGCATTCATTCGCTTGCAATTGCCGAGAAACAGATACACAGCGCACGTATGTTCGATCGACAAGCAAGCCGCGCGCCCAGAGCAGCGGCCTGGTCTTACTTTCCGATTCCGCTCGCTTCACGAACGTTCGTGCAAGAGCCGCACCACTCGCGGATGAATATCATTCGATCACCAATCTTAGACGTCGTCAAATATTATTAGAGGAAGCGCGCTTGCATGATCTCGTTCAAGTTTGATATATTACAAAATAAAATGTTTAACAGGAACTGTATCATTTTTTGAGGCAGTCACACACATCTATGATAAGTACTTTCATGTTTCTAGGCATATTCGTTTTACAAAACTACTCCTGTACCTTATCTGATGACAACATATATGTATATGTCCATCAGCCTATTCATACGTGTATGATTTAAACCTTGTTTCCCAAGCAGCAAACTCGTCTTAAAACTCTACCAAATGGGAGAATATGAGGATATAAAGAGAAATCACCGACTGGAAAATGTTGCTTCGTTGTTCTTTATTCAAATGAAAACAGAAAAGCCATCAAATATACTCATTAACAACAACAAATCTAAGCTCTGACAGGATATCATTTACGTAGGGATATCACTGCCATTCACTCTCACTGAGCCCATGACTCCCGTTCGTGACGTCACGGATAGAGGCCCGACTCTACGTGCACTTCCGGGTTTCAGACTTAGATATTTTGGTAGAGTTTACTCGAATAAATTCATTATTCTAAACTTGTTTTGTCAGGTGGACACCATTTGGTGTTATTATGGGGGTTAAAAGCTTTCTATTTATGTAATTATCTCAGTATTTGGGATTGTCTTAGTGTATCAACTTTAAGTATGATTTCATTGCAAATGACTTTGTGATTTTTAAGAAAATGCCAATTAAATCTTGATTCATTTATTATGAAACACCCTGTAAACATATTTATATATACATGTATAAATATATGTGTGTGTGTTTATATTCAAAATGCCGTCAGGTTATCATAGTGTAAATGATACTACCAGTACCTCCTCAATCGAGTTCTCCGTTTTCATTTGACCAGGATGTGCTGTTCGAAGACACCACTTGTCATTAGAAAAAGAGGAATGATAAAATGTGATTTTGCTCAGGCTTCCGTGAATGTTTAAAGCAGGCGCGAATCCAGGATTTCTTAGGGGGAGGGGGGGCCCAAATTTGAAATTATGCGAGCCAAATATTGGTACGTTATGGTGACCAGCATTGACTAAATGGGGGGGGGTGTAGGGAGGGGCGATTTCCCCCTAACTCCTCCGCAAAGCGCCGAAGCTTTGACGTTTTAAATTATTAGAGAAAGAGTACGATTGTTGTACCGTTCTCGACTCTTAATCCTCGTCTGAATTCAGCTTTCCCCCTCCCGCGCGAAGCGCGGAAGCTTTTAAATTTCATTAAATCATTATAGTCAGGTGGCTTAGCGAAATTATAGTTACACTGCGGATAAAAGCGCCATTTTTGGTACAGCGCTTCCTTAGGACCTACTGAACGATAATTAGCCTTGGAGCTCTCGGTAAAAAATTGATTTAAAGGTGTTAAGGGCGGGTGCGTTATCCCCGAGCCCCTAAGTAACATATAAGGTAAAATAACATTGATTTGTTGTTGTACGAATGTGGTTTTGGGTACAGGGCTTTTTAGGACCTTCTGAATGATGTTAGGGTTGAAGACCCCCCAAAAACATTAAAATAGGTGTGAATTGGGGGCGGGAGCGTCGTACCGGAGCCCCCATATTATATATCATGTAAGATCACATTGATTTGTCGTTTAGGACAACCTTTCTGTACAGGGCTTCCTTAGGACCTACTGAAAGACATTAGGGTAGGAACCCCTTGCAACAATTTCCTATTAGGGTGTGGGGTGGGGGCTTCGTCCCCTAGTCCCCAAATAATTAATATCGTAAAATAACAATGATTTTTTTTCTTCTTGTATGAATGCAATCACATAAGTGTGAAGAGGGTCGGGGCGTTGTTCCGGAGCCCTCGCGTTGATTTTGTTTATGTTTACCTTAATACTTTGCATACTCTGGGGTAGAATGTTGTGAATTGCCAGTTATTAGTCTTTACAAAACAGAACATGCTCATGTCAGGTGGCTAAGCGTTACTATCAACTAATCATAGCCTATAGGAGCCCCTCGGAATTTTTGAAATCATGAGGATGCCAGTACCAATGGATGCCACAGATTTCCTTGATGTGACATATACAGCTTTGGCTGGCAGCAGGATGAAATCTTCAATCCTGGAAGTCAAAAAGACAAACACCTCTTTCTCGTTGAGTGGTTCACTGAGAAAGTCCATTCAATTGCCTGGTACTTTCCTGCGCACACTCTTGCCTCTCTTTTCTCGGGTAGATTCTTTCAAGCTATCTGGAATGTATGCGTCCCACACAACATCCAACCTCATGGCGTCCTGAAGCTGTTTTTCCAGGTAAGGGACGCATTCCCGGTCTGCATACTCATGGAAGGTGCTGACGCGGGTAGTGGGCAGACAGTGTATGATGACGGCACCATTTGCAGTCATAGGTTGAAGGTGGCTCTGATTGACCAGGTTGCTCAAGACATTTTAGCAGGTCTGACTTCGTGCTGGGCAAATGAAGCTTGTTAAAGTTTGAGAGGAAAGGAGCTCTCTGCCAGTCACCATCCCGGTTTTGCATAGATATGTACAACTTGCCGAAGAGTGTCACGTTGTTTGATGCACTTTGATCTTCTTCCCCTGCTTAGATGTTACCTTTACTTTTAGGTTTACTGAAAATTGCTAGAGAATTCCTCTTGATTTGGTCATGGGTGGAGTGGCTGCGCACATCAAGCACAATCTTGACAAAGTTCTTGTACTGTTTCCTGCCCTGTGTCCTACAATGTGTGCAATACGGCTACCACTGATTCATCCTCGCAGTTGCAACTGTCAAGAGTTACTAGTTCTGAGAAATCATCCAAGAAGGGATTGCCCATTCATCTGATGGTATCGGAGAGGCTGACAATCTGTCGCTGGAGAGAACCTGCTCATGATGCTGGAAGTTCTCTGGGATTTCGGTGTCATCATCAGTAAGGTATTCTACTTAGAATTGCTTTAGCAGCCTGGACATCTCTGGTCCCGAAAGCAACCATCGTCGGAAAGCCACAGGGCTTTTTTTGAGTCCAACAGCTCCACCAGAACCTTTCAAAATCTTGTTCTCCTGCCCATGAGCTTGATCAAATGGGATTGCAGAGAGTTTGTTACTTGTCTTGGAAAGGACCCAGTGAGAAAATTGTAAAACTCATCTTTGATAGTGTCGGGCAAGGACTTCATATCTCTGATGTGGACTGGCATCCACCGTGAGTAGATCACATGATCCAAGGCAAAGAACAGTGGTGTGGGTTCCTCCAAGACTTCAACATAAAAAGGAAAATTCTTCTCTTTGTGAGCCCTGATGAAGATAAGAATGAGGGTTCATATCTCATGATCAGGTCCCAATACATGAAAGTAGGACTTCTCCTCTGCATGTTGTTTCTCCAAGCCATGGCAGACTCTTCATCTTTGGTGCGCTCGCCGTGCATGAAAGCTTCACTCTGAAGTTTGTGCAGAGTCAAGAGAGTGATTTGGTGGGTGCGCCTAGTTCGGGTTAGGTGTGCTGCCTTCAGATACGAATCGGTCGTGCCAGATGACGCTACCTTTGTCTCTGTGAGGGCTGTAGTCAAGCCAGAACTTTCTAAGACATCTTCAAGTGTATTGTATATTGTCATTTCTGCATGTCTGCATACCACCTACCATAACCACATGCACTCTCTCACAATGGGTGTCTGGCCATTTCCACTGTACAAACTTTGCCAGGGCAAACAGAGGCTGGTCAAATGTATTGACCGGGATTTCTGAGTTCAGAAATTCAACAGCTTGCCTCTCGACATCATTGCCATGCTTAATCACAGCAGGAGTTGCAGACTTCTCATAAAACAGAAGAAGGAGTGCACAGTGTGCTGAAGGGTCTTCTACCGGAGGTTGATTAGAGGCATGATAGGCAGCCCATGAAATGGTATCTCCACTGATGAGTTCTTTTGCCTCTAGAAGTGGCAGTGAATGCTCTACTCAGCTGTGTTCCCCTGCTCCGGCCGCATCTAAGCACCTCTCGACTGGAAACACTTCACTTTCTGGCACCGCAACAGCAGTTGTCTTCAAAGCTATGGCTGGTACATTGGCGTAGGTATTAGAAAGAGCATGCTTTTCATTTCCAGAAGGTGGTATCACAACAGGTGCTCTGCTCTCACCAGGTTTGTCCTTGGTAGGCAACTTTAAAAGGCTGATTCCAGTCCCATGGAATGATGTTTTGGAAGTGGCTCGAGTTGTGGTCTAGGTTGTCGAGGGCGCCAACAGTGAACACACCTTTCCAGAGGCTAGCCGGAGACACCACTCCATCTTCTACAAAGCGTTCACAGGTAGAAGTTGCGATCTATTCCTCAATCTCCATAATGCTGTCATAAGAAATGCTGATGCCAAAGTGATATAACTGCGTGATGAGTCTCTTGCTTCTGACCAGCGCATGCATACTGAAGCCAATATAGACGATTCACATACAGATAATGAACCTCATTCAACTCGAAGAGGAGAGTTCCAGAGTCCACAGATTTCTCAATGTAGCTGGTCAGTTCCACAAATGCCCGAGACTTATTCATTTTTTTCATCAGCAGCCCATTGTATATAGGTTTATAGTTCAATAATTACTTTGGTGAAACTGCTTGTAGATTTCACTTGTAGTATTGCAATTCATCAAAAATTGAATTCATTTTTTTTAATGGCCTCTGCACAAATATTTTGTAACCATTTTTAACTTTCTATGATTCCCAGGAATGAATAGAATTATGTCACAAATGTCGGCTAACTTGAAATCTGTATTGACATGATTTTTTTTCAAAAATTCCGAAGGTCTCCTAGGCTATGATTAGTTGATAGTAACGCTTAGCCACCTGACATGAGCGTGTTCTGTTGTTAAGACTAATTACTGGCAATTCACAACATTCTACCCCAGAGTATGCAAAGTATCAAGGTAAACAAAAATCAACGCGGGGGCTCTATAACAACGCCCCGACCCTCTTCACACTTATGTGATTGTTTTGCCGGGGGCTCCTTCCTTAATATCGTTCGATAGGTCCTAAGAGAGCCCTGTACCAAAACAGACTGTCATATAACCACAAACCAATGTGATCTATCATGATATCTAACACAAGGCCTCTGGTACGACGCCCCCAACACCAAATCACACCTATATAAATGTTGGGGGCTCCAACCCTAACATCGTTCAGAAGGTCCTAAAAAGTCCTGTACCAAAAATTGCATTCGTACAACAACAAATCAATGTTATTTTACCTTATATATAATTTAGGGGCTTTGGTATTACGCCCCCGCCCCCACACCTTTATATTAAATTTGTACCGGGGCTCCTAGCCTAATATCATTCAGTAGGTCCTAAGGAAGCCCTGCACCAAAAATGGCGCTTTTATCCGCCGTGTAACGATAATCGATAAATTTGACGCTAAGCCAACTGACTATTAGAGAAAGAAGACGATTCGTTGCACCGTTCTCGACTCTTAATCCTCGTCTGAATTCAGTTCCCCCCTCCCGCGCGAAGCGCAGAAGCTTTTACGATTCATTAAATCATTAGAGAAACACGACGATTCGTTGTACCGTTCTCGAAAATAATCCTCGTCTGAATTCAGTTCCTCTCCCCCCCCCCCGCCCCCCTCCCGCGCGAAGCGCAGAAGCGTTACGTTTCATCAAATCATTAGAGCAAGAAGACGATTCGTTGTACCGTTCTCGACTCTTTATCCTCGTCTGAATTCAGTTTTCCCCTCCCCCCCCCCCCCCCCCCCGCGCGAAGCGCGGAAGCTTTTACGTGTTATTTAATCATTAGAGAAAGAAGACGATTTGTTGTACCGTTCTCGACTCTTTATCCTCGTCTGACAGTTCCCCCCTCCCGCGCGAAGCGCAGAAGCTTTTGCGTTTCATTAAATTATTAGAGAAACACGACGATTCGTTGTACCGTTCTCGAAAATAATCCTCGTCTGAATTCAGTTCCTCTCTGGGGCGGGGGGGGGGGTGGGCGGGGGGGGGGGGGGCGGGCTCCCAGGCCCCCCCCCCCTGGATCCCCCACTGGTTTAAAGGCATTGTGTGTGTGTTGTGCGGGCGTGTGTGCGTTTGCGCGCGTGCGTGTATGTCTGTGTGTGGGTGTGTTTATTTAACATATACATTGCTTATCAAATAAGTGTACCCAACTTGTATAGCTCATTCTTTCCTGTAGGACTTGGATACTTTCCGTTCCTGATTTATTATGTCTTTATTTATCTCTCTTTGAGTTTTACGTGTATCTTTCGATCTGCATATACAGTAAACATCTAAATTATTCATACTCTTAACAAATCTTGTAATTTTTATGAGAACAAAAAAACGTTTGTCCTAATTAATGTTTCGTGAGAATGTGTCATATTAAAGCTTACAACTTAAAAGTATTCGACAAAGTCCATAATTCGACCAGTCCACATGTTATTCTTGAGTTTCAAGAAACACCAACAATCTTAGAATTTACAAGGGGTATATATAATTTAGTTGTTAACTGTATATATTATATATATATGTTTGGTTTACATTCGTCTCTGGATCCCTCTTCTATTTCTCTCTTTGATTACTCCTTTTGTTTTTTGCAGCTAGCTCCTCTTAATACACCTCCATTTCCCTCCCCCTAATATCCCGCCTATATCCTCCTCCTTTAAATTCCTTCCTCTTCTTCCTGCTCCTCCCCAGGAGCAGTTAAACATGGAAAGGCCATTGGAGGGGGTGGTGTTGAGGTTATGACATTCAATTTCTACACGTGCCTCGTAATTTAGGTGGAAGATAGGAGATATAATACTTGTGTACCACCACAAATATTAGATAATTAGAAAAAGCCGTTGAAAAACGGAATAGCGCATTTTACGTCGTATTTAAATCAATGCCGATATTGGCTTTATTTTGTCGGTTACAACTAGCCGTCCCATATATTGTTATTTTTTAGTTAAATAATTAATTAACGGTCACGGTATTTTTTTTAAAGTGGAGCTGAATTGGCATGATCGTATCGGCTAAATTTCTCACATTTTGGGGTCTAAAATTACCTTCGTAGCAATTTTAGGTTCTAAAAGGGCACTAGAAATGTCATAGATAAAAATAAGATGCACTTTGATGGCATTTGCGGTCTGAAAACAGAACTCAACTATCCCTTTAAAAACAAGTTCATGAAGATAATCTACAGTTTGAGCGAAAACAGACCATTATTAATGAAACAATGGGTAAAACTGCTCTGATAAATTCTTTAATTTTCCCGACTATATTATTACATATAAATTACATTTTAAGTGAATGTAAATCGTCTCAAAGCAATGCATTGGCGTTATATAGCATTCAAGACATTTAATTGTTGAAATATTTGTTTTAAAGCCTGTATTAAATATTATTTTCATGGAAAAATGTTTAGGAAAATTCAAAAATGGTGCGGATAATTTACTGTTAGAGGTTGTCGCACAGTGGCACCTTCAAAGAAAACCATAAATGACTTTGAAGTTTGAGAATGTTTTCGGGAATAGTTGCATGTTAGAGGGTTAGTACACTAAAAGGAATATAATAAGTAATATTTCATTAAAAATATACGCATGAACCTTCAACAATGTTACCAAGTCACTTTAAAGTGGTATTGGTCTGGGGGAATTTTTTTTCACCGGAAAGTGGGTCCCATGGTTCGCGGTTTGAATCCCGCTGTGGCACCAATGTCCTTTGGCAAAACATTATTCACATTTGCCACTCTCCACTCAGGTGTAGTAAATGGCCACTGGGTAGGAATTTATTCCCTTGAATGCTTTTACCACCTTAGGGCAGCTGGGCTAGAGCCGGGAAACAATAGTACTGTGTAGTGCACTTTGAGCATCCCCTGGGATGGTTATGTGTTGAATATAAATGTAACCATTACCATTATGCTTTAATAAAAGGAACTTATTTATTAATCTACTGAATATACTACAAATGAAAATGAGAATGTCACATGTAATCTAAGTTAATACATATCATACATGTATGAGATCATGATATTGTAACACACAAAATAAGTGCAGAATCAGCCCACAATCACACAAGAATCAAACTATTACAAAAAAACGAGTGAGAACACGAAATTAATTAAATTGAGAGTCTAAATTATGTAGATAAATAGAGGTACTCCATATTAAAAAAAGATTGACAATGAGAAGTCTAGAAGTGCTCTGATTTATTTTGCCTGCACTACAGGCCCCACTTTCCTTGCTTTTATAAAATATATTCAAATAAAAGAGCGAGTACCCAATAGACGAACAGAGGGTGAAAGAATCGAGAAAAATGAAGAACCAAGGGTGAAAGGTGAACTAATGAGGATGAAATGGGATGAGGGTGAGTCAGGGGTAGTCTCCTGATTCCTGAATAATAATGAAGAATGGAGGAAAGAAACAGGAGCTGGGTGAAGGACGATGTAAAGGAATGGAAATAAAAATGGAGGTAAATGGCATTAACAACTGGATGACAGGAAAACAACTTGAAGAACTAAGAACAGCAAATTTAATATATTAGAAGTCGAAATGAGGTTATTCACTGCACATAATGATATAATCATAGTATTGAAATCACACATGTCTATACAAAACTCACAAATTTAACAGATTTTAATGTTGGCTACGTAGATGTCTTTAATTGTAGGACAAGTTGTTTCATATAACATAAAGAAATAAAATATGTTTTCGTCATTTGTTCTGATATTGACAATTCAACAGAATCTACTATTCAATACGCACAAATACCAAATCTATTATATGAGCATCGCATGAAAACCCAAAGCAAATTGCGTACCGAATATAATACGGTGGTAAAGAAAATGAAATAAATTCACAAATATGTGACATTTAACTCTTACATAATCATGATAGAAGTCAAAATAGGGTTATCCACTGCTCTTAAATGCTGGGATCAAAATGGTATTGAAATCACAAATGTCTATAAAATATTCACACATTAACAGATTACGGTGAATCTAGTATTCAATATTCGCATATCAAATCTCTTATGATTATGGGCATCGCATGAAAAACTAAAGCAAACTTGCTCACCGACTATGATACGATGGTAAAGAAAATAAAATGAATTCAAAAATACATTTAAATCTTAAAAATGTTCACATACTTTAACAGAGAGGTCATGGAAATCACATCTAAAAAAGACAATTGTATTATGGTCAAGCATAGTACTTTCTGAAATTCAGCATTTTTTTCTGCATTTAAAATTTCAGTGCATACACAGTAATACAATTTTAACACAAATGAATACCAATTAGAAAATGAGTAACATATGCTTCAAGTGACATAAGTATGTACATATACACTTGTCTTTTTTTACCCCCAGAATAAGTGGAAGAAAACAAAAATTAAAAGTTGATGAAATAAGATATTTAAAAAATATAGCATAAAGAAGTCAAGAATAAACGAATGCTTGTTGAATATAGATTACTGCAGCAAGAGATATATATAACATCACATACAATGGTAAAAAAGCGGCATTAAAGTCACATAAGTACTGCAAAGTAGTCACAAAGTCACATAACTACTGCAAAGTAGTCATATACTTTAAACAGTTGCCAATACCAGTATGAAATTTAAAATTAAAAAACATATGCCATGATATCTATATATTTTGTTGTATTTTTGATAACTTGTGCAATGTGTTTATGGTTTTTAGTTACAGAATCTAAGTCCTATCTTTATATTGCTGCTTTTTGTTTACATGTATATATCTCTAAAAGTGTGATTTATTGTGCCTAACATAAAACATGAACATTCCAGCCAGTGCTGTCTTTCATGTAAAATTCAATCTGTATCAACCAGTTGTTGCAATAGTAACAAACATTTTTGAATTGAATTGAATTGAATGTATATATATATATACATTTATAATGAATCACATAATCAGGAAAGTTTACAATTAGTACGTTAGTACTTTCTAACGTAACATGGTATTACTTCAGAAAATATGCCATTATAATCTTCCTATATATATACATATATAATGAGGCACCTAATCAATTTACTTTACAGTTAGTACAGTAATAATTTCTAACGTAGTATGGTATTACTTCCAGAAAATATACCATGATAATTTTCTTATATATATATATATATATAACGAGGCACAGAATCAATAAACTTTGCAGTTAGTACGGAAATACTTTCTAACATAATATGGTATTACTTCAGAAAGTATACCGCGATAATCTTCTTATATATATATACATATATAACGAGGCACAGAATCAATATACTTTACAGTAAGAACAGTAATACTTTATAACATAATATGGTATTACTTCAGAAAAGATACCACGATAATCTTCTTATAAATACATATATAATGAGGCACAGAATCAGTATACTTTACGGTTAGTACAGTAGGCGTAATACTTTCTAACGTACTACCTCAGACAATATACCACGATAATCTTCTTATATATATATATAGATATGGAGGCACAGAATCAATATACTTAACAGTTAGTACAGTAGGCCTGAAACGTTCAAACATAGTGTGGTAGTACTTCAGAAATTATGCCATGATGTCTATACATTTTGTTGTATTTTTGATAACTTGTGCAATGTGTTTATGGTTTTTAGTTACAGAATCTAAGTCCTTTTTTTATATTGCTGTTTTTTTTTACATGTATATATCTCTAAAAGTGTGATTTATTGTGCCTAACATAAAACATGAACATTCCAGCCAGTGCTGTCTTTCATGTAAAATTCAATCTGTATGAACCATGTTTTTGCAAAAGTAAAAACCATTTTTGAATTGAATTGAATTGAATATATGTATATAAAGCACAGAATCAGGAAAGTTTAGTTAGTACGTTAGTACTTTGTAACGTAGTATGGTATTACTTCAGAAAATGGGCCATTATAATCTTCCTATATATATATATATATATAAAACGAGGCACAGAATCAATATGCTTTGCAGTAAGTACAATAATACTTTCTAACATAGCATGGTATTAATTCAGAAAATATACAACGACAATATTCTTATATATACATATATATGGAGGCACAGAATCAATATACTTAACAGTTAGTACAGTAGGCCTTAAACGTTCAAACGTAGTGTGGTAGTACTTCAGAAATTATGCCATGATGTCTATACATTTTGTTGTATTTTAGGAAAACTTGTGCAATGTGTTTATGTTTTTTAGTTACAGAATCTGAGTCCTATTGTTATATTGCTGTTTTTTGTTTACATGTATATATCTCTAAAAGTGTTATTTATTGTGCCTAACATGTAAACATGAATATTCCAGCCAGTGCTGTCTTTCATGTAAAATTCAATCTGTATGAATCATGTTTTTGCAATAGTAAACACCATTTTTTAATTGAATTGAATTGAATATATGTATATAAAGCACAGAATCAGGAAAGTTCAGTTAGTACGTTAGTTCTTTCTAACGTAGTATGGTATTACTTCAGAAAATATGCCATTATAATCTTCCTATATTATATAGATATATATATATATATAAAACGAGGCACAGAATCAATATGCTTTGCAGTATTAAAGTACAGTATTACTTTCTAACATAGCATGGTATTACTTCAGAAAATATACCACGATAATCTTGTTATATATACATATATAATGAGGCACAGAATCAATATAATTTACAGTTAGAACAGTAATACTTTCTAACATAATATGGTATTACTTCAGAAAATATACAACGATAATCTTCTTATATATACATATATAATGAGGCACAGAATCAATATACTTAACAGTTAGTACAGTAGGCCTTAAACGTTCAAACGTAGTATGGTAGTACTTCAGAAAATATGCCATGATGTCTATACATTTTGTTGTATTTTAGGAAAACTTGTGCAATGTGTTTATGTTTTTTAGTTACAGAATTTGAGTCCTATTGTTATATTGCTGTTTTTTGTTTACATGTATATATCTCTAAAAGTGTTATTTATTGTGCCTAACATGTAAACATGAATATTCCAGCCAGTGCTGTCTTTCATGTAAAACTCAATCTGTATGATTCATGTTTTTGCAATAGTAAACACCATTTTTGAATTGAATTGAATTGAATATATGTATATAAAGCACAGAATCAGGAAAGTTCAGTTAGTACGTTAGTTCTTTCTAACGTAGTATGTTATTACTTCAGAAAATATGCCATTATAACCTTCCTATATATAGATATATATATATATAAAACGAGGCACAGAATCAATATGCTTTGCAGTATTAAAGTACAGTAATACTTTCTAACATAGCATGGTATTACTTCAGAAAATATACCACGATAATCTTCTTATATATACATATATAATGAGGCACAGAATCAATATAATGTACAGTTAGAACAGTAATACTTTCTAACATAATATGGTATTACTTCAGAAAATATACAACGATAATCTTCTTATATATACATATATAATGAGGCACAGAATCAATATACTTAACAGTTAGTACAGTAGGCCTTAAACGTTCAAACGTAGTATGGTAGTACTTCAGAAAATATGCCATGATAATCTTGTTATATATATATACATATATAATGAAGCACGTAATCAATATACTTTACAGTTAGTACAGTAATACTTTCTCACGTAATATGGTATTACTTCAGAAAATACGCCATGTTAATCTTCCTATATATTCATATATAATGAAGCACTAACTTTACAGTTTAACAGAAATACTTTCTAACGTAGTATAGTATTAAGTTTCTTTTTTCACATGTAATTTCGAAATTATTTAGTGTAAATGCAATATAAACCTATGCTGTGTAGATGTCTTTATTGTTAACGAATATAAATTTTGCAAATATGCAATGTTTTGTTAATGTATTTTTTTTTCATGTGAAATAAACGAAACTAAACTCAAACTCAAACGTAGTAAGGTATTACTCCAGGATATATGCCATGATATCTTTTTATATAGATATATATATTGAGGCACAGATAATTTACAGTTAGTACAGGAATACTTTTTAATATACAATGATATTACTTTAGACAATTTGATTGTGACTATAGTAGTGAATATAAATAGTTACATGTTAACATTCAACTTATTAAAAAATACAGATATAATCATGTATCAACAATGTTTATTACTGATATTGAGGGAAAAGAAGGTTTGCCACTATTAAAAATTGAGTCAATGTTACATTTAACATTCCATTCATAAAACCATGAATGCTCGATCACATTACATATTTTTGGTATTTGAGCAAATATCGTTTCTTTTTCTTCAAGTCTTCTAAAATGTGATATAAGTACCTCCAAATGAGAATACGTACAAATCAATAAAAGAAATGAGTTAATATCTTTCTTTTCAGTTAATTGCATGATTGGGCTAATCCAAGGTAAATACATGTATGTCCTATTTATACCTAGCTCCATACATTGTCAGTATTGTTGAATTGTGAACATTAACTGACATGAAAATATCATTTTATTTCAAGTTTTGGATGATTCACGCTCCAGTAGGGCTATCAGCTTGATACAGTCATCAGATCGACTGAATCCGAGATGTGGTGGGAAACTAATATGGGACAGAATATCATGGACTCGCCCAATTACAAAGATGATTGGATATTGGCAATCAATTTGAACTCATGATCTAGGACCGTGACAAAAAATAATGCTTTTGGTTGTTCCAGTAGTTGTTATATGCTATAATTATAATACATGAACAGTGTACATACAACATTTAGACACCACCACGACAAGCAAGTGGTTCAACACTGATTTAGAAACATTAATTTAAGAGTATAATCAAATTCAAATCCATATTTACTGCAGTACGGAGTGTGATCCAAATCATTTGCACTAGTGAGTAGTATTGCAGTGAAAGATAAATGTAAAAATGGCCGATTTGAGGAGTAAAAGCTGACATTGCTTTCACTGATTGATCAACTCCAAGGCCAATAAGTTTTTTTCTTTTATTAACAGAATGTTGAGAAATATATCGTTTTATCAAGACATCGAAGACAAAATCTTGCAAATACATGCACAAATATAAAATTATGTAAAAGACTCAAACAAAAACTCATACAAATATAAAAATAGGATATGATATCTTTTCAAAAGGCAAATTGTAGGATTTAAAAGACAGTAACATGCGCATATACACTTTTCACCACTGCTGAAAACATTTAACAATTTAAACAAAATACATAACATAATAATACTCCCACTGTTGGCTGTCAGGATTGTGCATTTGTTTTATATATAAGGTAGATATATATAGATCTTTTTTCTTTTTCAATTGTGCTTAAATGTAATTTTTCCTCACTCGAGGCATATCATTATTCACCGTAATCTATGTCTTTAATATCACACAATGTTTTAACTATTAAAACTGTACATTGGACAATCAATTCTGTACAAAGCATAATTTTATATTTATATCATTATCAATATCACATATTTCTTCAACACTCAAAATGAACATGGTTCCATAAACTTTTATCAATTATATCCTCTTACATATCAAAATCTTGCCTTTATTCCTGTGTTCCCTTTCAACAGAAAATAACGAAACTAAATGCTGAACTTTTTGGTTTGTAGATCTATATGCCATGTTAAGTATCAAAATAGTCTTGTATCAAGACTTCCACATCAAACATATCTACATCTTGTCGAAACACAAAGCATGATTATGTATACTATCTATTTCTGACGAAAAGAAAGTGGTATCACCACTTATAAAATGGCAATATTCTACACTGTATTTTATCTTGGAATTGTCTGTTGATTAACTGACGGTTTTCAGTTCTCTAAAATCTGATAATGTGTTTAAAATTAACACAGAGTTGGTAAAAATCAATGGGCTAGGAAATGTATTTGTTTTTAATTACACATAAATAACAAAAGAAAACAATAACAAAATGGCAATTCTTGGAAATAGGTTCACTGGCCCAGCAAATCCATCGTGGTCAGTGGGGTAAGTTTGAGGCTTAAGTTGTGTAGATCTTTTCCTCTAGCGCCTTTCTGCGTTGTGCAAACTTCACGGAGACTCATCCTAAACGAGGGTAAAGAAGAAGAAGAAGAGATAAATATATATAATACTTTACGTTACTTTACTTTGATCCAACAGTGCCCTTTAGTACTAGAGCTGTTCATCGATCATTTGGAATAAATTCAACTGCCTCGAACCATCAAGGTTAATTGCTTTTGCGTGTGGCAAGGAGTGTTGTTCAGATAGAAAATCAAATCCGATAATAAAACGAACCATGATAAGGGTGTGACTAATCAACTATTCATGAGAACAACATGAATAATATCATTATTATAATTATAGTTTGGGCTTATTAACCAAGTGCAGTATTCAGTGTAAGTAACATTTTTCCTGTAGGCTCTTTCAATTATTACTTCAGGAAAGTTCTGCATGTTTGTGACCTGGTTATAGCCCATTATGTCAAAAACATAAAATCAGGTCACGTTGCTCATGAAGGATGTAGTATATCAGCGGACATTCTGGGGGTAAAGATATTGGTATTGCAATCAAAAGTTAAACTCTCAAACTAAATGAGTAGATGACATATTATCCAGTAAGTGGAAAATGCTCTAGCTAATCAGAATAGATTGAAGAGCGCTATCTCAGTCTCAAATATGATACTTACGTCCATGCAGGAAGATGTCGGCTGCATATCCTAACCCGGCATTCTTCATGGCAGTGTGTAGTCTGTCCACCTGGTGCCCAGGCCTAACCCTACGTCTCCAGTCCCGTAGCATCTCATCTAAGCCCGACCTTGAGACGCTGTTGAAGTTCATATCCGGCCTGTTGAGGTACTTCTCTACGGCTGAATGCGTGAAGCCGAGCTGGTAGCCCAGACCCTGGATGTCCTTGGTTGTGAATAGGTTGTTGGTCAAGGTCTCAAACAGCTTGTCTGAAGCAAAATGCTGCGGCACTTGCCTGCAGAGCAAGAAGGGAAGATGGAAAAGTTAGAAAGCAAATTTATCAAAAAGAAAATGAATCCATGGGTACATTTAAGCACTGTTCAAATATGACGCGGTAAAGCCTTAAGCCCTATTTGAATCTGATGCGATAAGCCTTAAGCCCCATTCAGATATAAAGCCGCCAAACTTAAGCCCGTTCTGATATGACGCAGTAAAGCATTAAGCCCTATCCGATATGACGCAGTAAACCACAGCTTAAGTAAGTGTTATTCGTTTTATTTTTCTTTATCCCATTACACTGACCTCAATGGATACGCGTATGGTCTTTGTTGCACGCAGTAGTCTTTCATACACATTCGAAAACGAAAACTCTATGCTTTACTGCTTCATATCTGAACGAGCCTTTATGATGGGGTCAGACCTGATAGTGCAGCCCTTTTTAAACCAAAGGAGCACACCCTAAGTCCGCTACTCACAAAACTTATCCCTCATTTTGAATTTGTTTAATCCTAAAACTTACTTGATATTGTGATAACTGTTTGCTTTGGTGTTGTAGACTAGTGGATAAGTCATCGGTCTGCAGATCCACGGTACAGGATTCAAATCCTTGTCACAGTATTAATATATTCTGGCAAAACTTTTATCTGTATTTGTCACACTCTACCCAGGTGAGGTAAACGGGTCACAGAGAGGATAATTCCTTGAAATTTGCTATGCCCTAATAAGAATGTGTAAACACAACAAACATTTAATATGGAAGCATGCATTGGGTTTTACTTACGGGTCAGTGAGGTCAACACCATAATCTGGTTCAACTGTTTTAAATAGAATTTAGGGAGAGATATGTTCAATTGAATATGAAAATTTAAGTTATTTTTCATTTATACAGTTTATTTATTAAAAGAATAGTACTGCAGGAAAGACTGGGAACAAAAAGGAAAAGAATTTTAAAAAATGGTCGGAAAAGTTGGCACAATAATTATTCTCATCTTCCACTCTTAAACTCTCTAAGATAAATCCAATGTATATTTAATGAACCAACATCATTTAAAATTACAAAGTGCATTATAAAATTCAAGAAAATAGTTATCATGAATTCAAAATCCAGTCTTAGGTACTCGTAAGATCCAACTACAAGGCTACTGATCAGAAGGAGTTTTTTGTCGATGTGTTATCTTTTCTAATCATTTTTTTCTTCTAACTTTTTCCTTTTTTCTCAACTTTCTTTTCACTTTGTTCTCCATTTGATTGGGGGGAGGGTTGCCATTCCCCCTATCCCCTGCATCCCCTTATATCTATCTACACCACTGCATATGGGTACTTACCTTCTATTGATGTAGTGAAGCTCTGTTCTACTAGTGTTGACGTGCCCTGCTGGATTGAGAGATTAAAGTTCTTCTTTCCATCCTCAAATGGCGGGAAATCGAGCTCGAAGCTTAGGACACTGCTTCCCTCCGCCAGTAGATTGCCAATGGGGATCTAGGATTGATGTGGAAAGGAATTAAAAGCTAATAGGAGATTCAGGATTTTGTTTAGCCTTCGGGGGGGGGGCTAAGTCTCACATATTTATGACATAAATTTAGCGAGAACTGGAGCTCGAAGCTCGCACTGCTTTCCTCCGAAAGTAGATTGCTAAAGGTATCTTACGATTTGATGTGGAAAGGAAATGAATGTTAGTGGCAGGCAGGGGCGTCGCTAAAGGGGGGGGGGGTGCGACACTCCCACCGGTCAGGATATTTTCGATAAAATTTCGCTGCCGTCAGGAAAAATGAGAAAAGGGGAGGGAAAATGAGAGGGAAAGGGATAGAACAAAATAAAGGAAAGGTAAAAGAAAGGAAAGAAAGGCAAAGAAAAGAAAGGAAAGAAAAGAGAATAAAGAAAGACAAAAAAAGAGGAAGGAGATGAAAGAAACGAAAATAAAGAAAAAGAAAAAAGGGGAAAAAAAAAGAAAAAGAGACTAGACATATAATACTTGTTTGGAACAAGTATAGGTGGGCTGGTCAACTAAAATTTGAGACAAAATAGAGCAAAAATAAGCGAGATACTGCTTAAAAATGTGTAAAAAACAATATCATGTAGATTCATGACGTGAACGAAGTTCACTTTCTATAGGCATAACACGCAAATTATGAAATTTCTGACTTGAAGCCTTTAAGCGAAATATTCACTATGATGACGTCATCAAAATGAAAAAAGTGAATTCTGAGCTTGTAGAAAATTGTCGTAGCTACAACATATCGAAATTTGGCAGAAAATCGATCAATTTTGTACAGAGATACAATCAATTTTACATAAATGCTGACGTCATAATATGCAAATTCGTATTTCGAGTTCCAAGGCCACTATGATGATGTCACGATACACTTAATGGCCAATTGAGACATAAATCAAATCTCCGACTCACACTCTATCCAAATATGAAGAAAAAAATTGGGGTTCAGGTGCATCTCAAAGAGCTATTATTGACTTTGTATAGGCATGTTTTTGCCCATATATGGTATGTATTAAAAGAGCGCGCAAGGACATTTATTTTGAATGGATTCTCATCAGGTTATTAATAGTCATAAAGAGATATACATGGTAGCATATTGTTTGAAAAAATATAAGAAATATCATGAAAGAAAAAAAATGTGTGTCAAATATCAAAGCATTTGATTGAACCATTTCAAAGTTATCTTGCTAACAAAAAAGTGGTATAAAGAATTAAGAAAAATAAAGAATAAAGAATAAATAAAGGCGATTTTAACAAAAATATAAGGTGGTCTGTATTAGATACAGCCCACCTGAAAAAGGAAACAAAAGAAACGGGGGGTGAAAGAGAGAAGAGAGAGGGGTAAGAGCCTGAGAGAGGAGGGATGGGAGTAAGAGAGAGAGAGAGGGGGGTTGTTTGGTGGAGTCGTCTCGGCGAGGGAGCAAGAAAGGTATGCATAGATATGTTGGTGTGTCGGGTCAGCTGTGTCGGTATTCTTAAAACATATAGCTACGATGCTGACTAGTCTAGATGAAACAAACCGTATATTTAAGTGGTCGAGGAAAATGAGCATTTGTGCATACGTTAGTACAATAGATAGTTCGTAGAAAAATAACTTAGCCCCCGGTCCTTGGTTTATAGGGTTAAATTTGTAGACATTGGGACATTGCATTAAATATTTGTCGGTAACCGGTGGTCTCTTAATCCCCTCCTCCACTGGAAAAGGTCTAGCTATGCACCTGGTGACAGGTACAATGTTTTATAAAAGTTAGACCTCACCTATCTAGTTGTGAAGTCAATAAATCGAGCCAAGCGCTTCTGCTTACTTAGTCCATGCATTTCATTTACATGTGTCTCTGTTCATACAAGTGTAGGCAAGAAATCCCTGACAGAACGAGATTCTTTGAATGATTTGAACCTTACAATTTTTGCTTTTTGGCTAAATCCCTGGATAGAATTTCTAAAAAGCATAGATATTTCAACAGTTGACAAACAAAATGGCATCAGTTGTGTAAAATGTGTGTGTATCAATCATTAGAATAATCCACATTTTCTGGTAAAAAAATTAATTAAAAAAATTAAACAATGTTGACTTCACACTCGTTTTCACCATCCTTTTTTCCCCTTTTATTGAACTGTTGTTATAGCAGATAGCTAATGATATTCGTATTATGCTGATGTCCATCCCAGAGGATGCTCAAGGCACCTAAAAGTACTATTATTGGCCTTGTCTTAGCCCAGATATTCTAAGGCACTGAAAACATTCATTTACTAATTCAAGCCGAACATCAGTGGTAGAATAATCTACGAATTGAATAATTGCATTAAATTGTGCATACAAATCAGCTCATTTCACAATTTGACTCACCGTTTTCTGCTTCTCTATGAATCCATCACTGAAACAAATCAATAGATCCTGCCTCATTGATTTTACTAAAAACTTGGTTGCATTCGTCACAAAGCAGAATGGTACAGACAACTCTTCTTCAGCTCTCTCAATATCCTATGATAAAACATGTCAAAGCTCAAATTGAATGGAATAATCCAAGATTCCAAATTCCAAACTGTATAGCATGCTGTGCATCTCGGTGTTAAGTCCCCATCAAACTCTAATCAAAGTACAATATGAAAAGGCATTTGTTGAACAAATCATTAATGAAATGTCCATGCAATCTGCAATTATTACCCCGGGTTTAGTATGGCTGCCATTCCGGGGCTTTATTCAAGGAATTAATTCCTGCACCCAGCGTTGGGACTAGAACCGCGGACCTTGTGGTAAATACAGTCCGGTGACGTATCCATTCGACCACGACACCTGTACGTGTACTAACATACTTTGTTTTACTTTGAGGAGGTAGGCTAGATTAGCACATGTGCTATTATCTGCCTTCTTTTACCAACTAATGTATTCCTGTATATTGCTGTTATAAAATAAACTAAATCAAATCAACATCAAGTAAAAATCCCAAATCAATAATACCTTTATAGGTCTCCTATAGGGGTGAGTGACGTAAACTCGGAGTGTGACTTTCCGGGAAGAGGGCATGAATAGAGGCTGGAATGTTACATATCTGAACAGAACTCCCTGGACTTTGGTGGAAGACAAGGCAAAGAGTTGCAGATGGTTTGTAGTGAAATCAACCTTGTCCGTGGAGACGTGAAAACCTTCTGATAAATTAGGAAGCAATCTCCTGCGACTGAATGTTCCTTGATAAGTAAAAGCAAATTTAATGCAATATTAAATTTCATTATAATATCTCACAAAAATTAAAGGTGAAGTCCACTCTGATATGTAACTGGTTTTGTTAAAACTATACAAAATAGAGAAGAGAAAAGTTTGAACAACATTCCATTAATGTAAGAGAATAGTGAATTTTTAAAGGTATACAAAATAGAGAAGAGAAAAGTTTGAACAAAATTCCATTAATATAAGAGAATAAGGAATTGTTAAAGGTGCAATTTATCATGCACAAAAGGGCAACTATGTGACGTTTCTTATGTGGTCCTCTCCAATGTTGCTCTGTACTTAATTTGTTGTTCTTCTTAAATTTGCATTTTCCTATTTATTGGTAATTCAGTTTACCAGTAGTGTCATTATGAAGATGAGAAAGTGATCAATTTAGCCCTTAAATAACTTATGTCCAGAAAGGGTTAAGTAGGGCCTACCTAGTCCTGTTTTGGTGTACAGGATCATCCCTGAGCCGTCCCCCTGCATTGCTTAGGACCGACGCAATGTGGAAGCACTACCGTAGCAGGTTTGAGCAGTTCCTGAGTTAGAGAACACTCCACGACTGGAGTGATCAACACCTCACCGTCCCTGAGAGGAATCCGAGCAGCGCTCTCTCTAGGTACTCTGATAGTGACCACAGACCTAATTCCCCAGCGTAACGCCCCGGTAGGGATGGAAACCCGGATATCGAGTTCATCTAGCTCCACCTCTCCTCCTCTGAAATCAAGGGTGCTGCTCGACATGAACTCTACAAAGCCTGGGTGAACTTTGATGCCTGTAATAATTAAATTGAATGGCGTATTGAGAATACTGAAAGTATGTCGGCCCGATGGCTAAATTACTTTCAGTTTACTATAAAAGCACACAAAAAAAATATGTCTTTGTTAGAACAATTACTACATAATGCTTGAGAAATTACATTCAAAGATAACATTATAAAGATAAACACATATAATGTATGACCAACACTATTCCTAAAGTTAAAACTTACAGCTTTGATACCATATCTCTTTTATAATACAGAAACCAATGATTAAATAGTGACAAGGTTTAAATATGAGGGGTAAAAGAGAATTTTAAAAGCAAAGAATACATAGAAAAAGGTATGCAAGACAATGAATTAAAACATAAAGGCTTAAAAAATGAAAAAGTTGAGGCTTAAAGATAAGGGCTTAGGAGATAAGGAATAAAAAATTTGAAAGATAAGGGAATAACAGATATGGATAAAAAGATGTAAGGAAATGAATAATAGGGCTTAAACAATAAGGTCCACATAGTATTACTTCATTTAAACTGGAACTAGGTCTAAGATCATATTTAACAAAAGGAAAAATTCAATCTTAAACTAACTTCTTTTGTTGAACCAGATTTTGAACAAAAGCTGAAAGGGCAATCTAACCCTTGTATGAAATAAGTTCATTTGTTAGAAAGCAGAGCAATAAGATAAACATCTTACAAATAACTCTCACGTTTGTCATATCCAAAAATATATTACAATGTTTTGTTGTTTTTGTTCCTTCCTAAATGATTTCTTCCTTGGCACATTGTCAAAGGTTCTTTACGGATAAAATCCCTACTCAGTCATACATTTTGGAAATATATTACCGATTCAACCAATTTGAAGAGCCCATACCTATATATTTATAAATTCACAACTTTCTCTTTTTTCCCAATTTTATTCAATTTTTCACAAGTCTACTTTTCGGATTTTTCTTCTTTCCTCTAGGGCAATTTGCCGTCAAGGTTCAATTTCCTTTTAAAGCCAGCATCAGGTTGAAAATTTAACAGAATATAGGCCTTTGTATTAAATTATATTTATGTTCCTACGTATGAATTGTATTATTTGAGCAGATGTCAAATATGTTGTCAAATTGATTTGGAAGAAAATAAATGTTCATTTGAATTGAATTTACCAAAAAAAAAAAGAGGTATGTATTAGATAAGGAGTTGAAAATAAAGATTTCGAACCTCTCCAACTCTTTTGACCACCCATTCAATTAATCTATTCCGTGTGAAAGCATTTACATACTTTGGCCTATATAAATAACCTACATAAATGCATAATAAATGCATAAATGATTTATGCTGTCAGGCAAGACTCTAGCACCCATTTGGGCTTGTCGAGAGTAACATGTGTTCAAGAAACAGGTGTTTGATTGAAGATTTGCTGGGAATCTTTTTCCAATATCATGAAGTCCATCTACAATTTTGGTAAGCCAACACAAAGCTATTCTGTTATATAGGTTTCGTTGACTTCCTTTACAAAGAGATGCAAAATACTGTATGTTCTTTTTTTCTTTCTTTCTTCCTTCTTTTCTTTATATATGTTTGTTCTTTCTTACATTGATTGGGTGATTTGTAAGAAAATAAAGTTAATACAACAATCATTACTTGCGGCTATGCTTTCTGCTGCATCGTTGAAACGGAAAGCTTGGACAATCTCCAAGAGTCTCCCTCGGGTTCCACCTCTCCTTAGCCATTCTCTGAGCATGTACAGAACAATCCCACGTACTACATACGCGGGTAGGTGTACAGCCTTACACATGGCACGCATTATGTCAGAAACGTCAAATTGCAGGCGTGGGGCAAGCTGAAGCAAGTCGGACACAGAGCATATCCTTTTGTAGAATTCTTCAAGAGAGTCATCTAGAAATAATCACATAATAATAACAGTAATAATAATAATTATAATAGTAATAATTAACATTTTCATTAATATTATTTTAATAATTATCATCAGTAATATCATTTAATATCTTCATTATTGTTACTATAAATAATATAATTATTATTATTTACCTCTCTTTAGAAATCTAGCCATCTGATTGGTCGAAATTGGAGGAACGAACAATGCCAGTAACGGTCTATAGGTCATGAGTGAGATTCCCTAAAGATTCCGGGTACCGGGAAAATAGTACAATTTTGATGAGATCCACATTGGTTTACGTGATAAAAGTTACTTTGTGCAAGCGGATACCATATAGTGCTTTTTGTCTGCGATTCCCAAATGATTGTAACATTCAGTCATCTTACCAGCAAATATTAAAAGACAGTGTCTCAGATTTTCTGTAATGTTTTAACCAATCTTTACTAAAGAAAAGGATAAGGTAAGAATTCTTGGTCGATTTTTGTGTCAATTCGGTATATAAAAGATATATCGACTGCTTTATTATTCGAGGCCTTGCTTTTTTATACTGGCTCTCGGGGACTTCTTTCTGCTATAACCCGAGGCGCGCCTGGGCGCTGAGCCTATAAAAACAGCCAGGCCTCTCATAGGAGTCGATATATCTATATTATAAATATAATTGTTACTAATATTGTTATATTATCATTGTTACTGTTATCATCATCATTTTTATCATTATAATCATCCCCATTAATAGCATGATCATCATTATAATTATTATCATCTTATTATCAGTTTTATCATTGTTGTTATTGCGGCCAATACACACAAATTTGTTCAAGGCATAAAAGGAAAAGAAAAGAGTTTTAGGACAGTTACCCCCTTGGAGATCACCCCCGGCCAATTACCTCAAGAGCAGTTACGCCCCGAAGACAATTACCCTCCCCCTGTAAATGACCCATTGGCCATTACCCCTCTCTTAAGGACGATTACCATCCCAACCCACACCGAAAAAAATCTGCTTTTAATCGTTCGTTCGTTCGTGTCTCCTTAGATCAAGATAGTTATGCAAAATTCCTTAATTCAAAGTAAATTAAATTAAATTAAGTTCTTCCATCGCCCGATTGCTGCAATGGCCATTTCATTAGCAAGGGCCATGTTTTCATCTGTGCAACCCGTACCGCCGCACTGCAAGATGTGGTCCATCGTCTGAGTCTCTCCGCAGAAGATGCTTTTAATAAAACCTTATTTATTACCAGGGTGGATTTCACCCCTAATGACCAGGGGGTGGGGGTAGTTTTCAGGTTGGGTGTATTTGTCCTCGGGGTGGTTGTCCTTGGGGGCGTATTTTTCCTAGGGGTCATTCAAAGGGGATAATTTTCATCGGGGTGGTTATTTTTTAGGAAGGGAGGGGTCGATTGTCCATGGGTTAATGGTCCTGATACGGAAGAAAATTATTAACAAAACATGTTTATACTCAAAAGGAAAATAGTTTGCAATGTGAATCTCATGGGAAGTAAACTGTTAAATAATGTATAAGTTCTTGAGCCAAGGCCATTCTCGCTTTTGCGAGTGGTCCTCAAATGACGGTACATATATTATGAATCTTCTCGGTACCCACCCACCCATGCACCCATTGACCCAGACACCCACCCGCACACGCGCTCACACATTCAAAGCAAACCTGTTTGGTTGTCCTGAATATTGTATTCCAGGAGAAGCTCAGCCATTTTATCGCTCCTTTCCTTCCTATCTAAACCAATCCACGAACCATCAACGAGCTGTCTTGCAACATTGGTCAGTGCCGTCAAATCAGGTGGTTCAATTAATGTATCAAAGACGTCGTCCTCCAAGCAGAGAGCCTTTTTCAATTCCCATGTCAAAGGCAAACTCTTCACTGCCAGAGCGACACTGCAAAGCTCCTTCGTAGTCGGCGCTCCTCCAGATTTGTCGATGTCATCAACATAGTTATCCTGATCTATAGTAAATAAAAAAGAAACAATTCATGATTTTAGGCTTTCTGTAACAACATGCAGTGGATTAATAATGAAAAGGCTGCTGATATAATCTGTCATCACATGTATCCGTTTATAAGGCAATCTGAGGAATTAAAGAGAATATAAAGGAAAAGGAAAGAAAAGGAAAGAGATGATAATGAAATAAATTTGACTAATTTTGGTTTTAATTGTGGGTGTTTGTACACCACAACTGAAGTGAAATGGAAAAAAGGGACGCGAAGGAAGTAGAGATCGAGATCAATACATTTGTGAACAGATCACAAAAGCTGAAGAGAAAAAGAGTAGTTCTAAAAAGAACTGTCGGCATTCCTCTGCAGAGAAATACAAATCAAGGTGCGCTTAATAGCTATTTGAGAGAGACACTTATGTCACTGGATATTCTTCCTGATCAATCAATTATTTCATGGAGTATCAATTTTTATCCTTGCAATTTGTATCTTTCCACACTTTCTATGGCAAAACATGTTTCGTCACCTATTATGAAATGTATTTAATATTATCATATGTATGCAAAAAGACAATACCTTTCCCAAAGTAAATGAAAAAAGTTATTGTCTGATAATTTTGACAATTCAATAATAATTATTACCAGATAAATATGTCCTGTTTACCCAGGGTAGCCTTATCAGTATTAATACTGTTCTCCCTGAGGGCCCGGCAATCATATTATTACCCCTGCTTTAGCCCAGCTACCATGAAAAGGCGATCAAGCATTCAATGAATTCCTTCCTACCAGGTACAAATAAACCTCACCTACAACAGAAGATATTACTTGCCTGAATCTGTAGTCCTGATGGTTTCAACGTAATCCACATCCGTTCTCATGCTTTGTGGAAGTCTCCTCATAGGTTTGGTTACGGTCGGCTTCTTCTCAGGCAAACCCTCATCTGCAACTAAAGATATAATAATGCAGATACTCATGATTATATTATTCAATCATAATAGGCTACATCTCATTCATACCACCAAACTAATTCTAATGTATCGGTCAGGTATGGTGCGGTGCGTTGGCCGCCATGGTTTTTTTTAAAGGAATGTTTTGCCGCTTAATAACTAACCGAGCCTTAACCCGCTGTTAAGTGTGCCTATATACAAAACAGGTAATCTTTCTACAAATCTTTGGGATAGGCTGCAAAGCCCTTGAAGATTAACAGAAAAGGTAAAACAAGAAGAAGGAAACAAATGTCAGACAGGCCTACCCTCAGATATCTCTGATTTTGATGCTGATTGGATCGACTCCCAAACCCGTTTCAACACCTCTATAGCTTCTGGTCCGGACAGTTGACATGCTTTCCAACTAGACAGCATCTGAATGTTTGCATCCTTTCTGTTTCCATACGTTCGATGCTGTATGTGTTCTAGCTCCATGCGGTTGAATTCCAACTTCTTGCCAATCTCAAAGAACTGCTCCGCATTTATCTGACTTGCTAACTTAAGCAGCACCTTGTCGTGAACCGCACTTGTGAATAATACAAAAAAGAACAAGTTGTAATTATTTTTGGGGGCTGTGCCTATTTATCCATGTACATTCATGTAGCTGCTGAATGACAGTAGTTTCAGTGCTAATGAACTCTACCTGTCAAATCTTAAGGCACCCATGTCATGATAACAATTTTATTTAATACAGTGGATTCACAATTCACAGCACCATCTAGCCACCCATATGTTTCACGTGGTGCATTTGGGGAAACGTTGACATCGTATCAGCTGTAGTATTGTTATCTACCATAAGGGAATTTAATCAGAATAACGATAAATGAATCCCGTATCAGCAGATATTGTGCGGGCAGTGTCTCTAGCCTGCTGCTTTTTGTTTTGAAGTTGTTTTTAAGAGAACCTCAACCATTCTACCTTAGAGGTATGGCCATTTTTGTCGTTTTCATCATCAGTACATTATATATTCCGAGCACTAATTTGTCGCTATAAAAATAACGATAAATCATTCCCAATTCAGAAGATATTATATCAAGTTTGCAGTCCCCCATCTCTTATGTACGTAGATTTTCTTGGCAGATTTTCTCTTTCCTCTTTTCTGACAAACGGCATCTCCATCCCTTTTTTCATATTAAACAGAATGGCCTGAATTGGCAAAGAACAAAACGCTGGTAGAACCTATCAAGGGATGCCTGTATGCAGTTCGTTAATGCCATTGACAATAGAAACTTCCTTTCTTGCGGGTGTTCTACCATATGCTATGATCAGCCAAGAGAGGAAACGTGGACAATATCAAAAGCAGTCAAAATAAGGATAACAACCATAACATCTTCATTCACTTTAAAAAAAAACAGAAATAATCAAAATTAATACTGACTCACACTACAAACCTGACGGTGATTGAACATTTTTTCCTGCAACAATAAATTTGTCATCGTATATTTTGTCAAAACTAAGGGGTATGGATTGAAATAAGGTTTAGGGTTGTAACTGGGTTTAAGAGTAGGTTAATGGTGATATTAGTATTAGGCATAGTGTGGTGCAGGGTTAAAGAGGCTATTCAATTATAGGAAATTACCGCAGAGCGATTGTTGCAAAGGCAAGTGCCATTCTACCAAGGAGTTACAAGCATTCAACTAACCTGATATCTCCGTCTGTTCGGCTGGCGAGACCAAGGATTTCAAGAGCGAGAGAAACGTTTCCTTCGCTTCTTGGCCGGAGGTCTGTCTTTTTCTCCATGTTACCAGCATGTCGTAGATGGCCTGTTTTCTGTCTCTGAACCTCCTGTATTCTATGACATCCAACTCTTGTATGGTGAAACCAAGAGCCACTCCCAAATCATAGAACTGGTTCACCATCATCATATCTGCTATCGAGGCGACATCAATGTCTGCAAAGTCACTGCCCGAGACCTCTTCCACAACCCTGATAAATATACAGTAAAATCTGATTTACTGACACCTGTATATATATGGCCTACCTATGAAGACCTCATACCCTGTTTCCCTTGAAAAAAATATAGAAACCTGTCTGTAAAGACTACCTATTAAGACCGCTTTTCTTTTCTCCCTTGAACAATCTTTATATACAGTTTCCACTGCAGTAGACTTTGACCATACTATTATAAGGGTTTTTTTCTTTATAAATCTTGTATTTCTCCGCGTTGACATTCTATATTTCATTTTATAATGTTTTGTAGTGTCAATGAAGTCAATTAATGATATAAATATACATGGCTGTACTCCTTTACCTGAGAGGTATCATTTTCATCAAATATTAATTAACAAAAAGAAAGTGAATCCGTGTGTAACAAACACTTCTTACAACAGCATCAACAGGAGGAAAAAAGAGCTTACCGAATAAACGAAGAGGAGTCTTCGCATGTGGAGTGATCTGCAATAAAAGAAATGTATCAATTTTAAAAAAATAAGAATAAAATCGGTGTGACAGCTTTTTCATTTAAATAAAGAATATCATTAATGACTATGATGATGATTATGATGATGATTATTATAATAACAATAATAATTGTTATAATGGGAATAATATTATTTACTCAATGTAGCCACATCAGTACCAATACGGCTCTCTCTCTCTCTCTTTCTCTCTTATGGGCCCTGCAAACAAATCACTAAATGAATTAATTCCAAATGAAGCTTAATTTAATTTTGATGAAAATTGAGTTATTGATATCAGAACATTGTTCCTTTAAAGGTATAGACAAGTTTCGCAAACGCCCCACCCTCAAAAAATGAAATTGGAGCTCTTACTAACAGTCATGTGAAAGAATATGTTTTGACCAAGACGTGATAATACAAATTTTGCCGGGAAACCGCCTACTATTTGATATATTTGGTAAATTATCATATCGATCCGGCCTGGATATATATCGCAAATGCACTTCAACATTGACAACAATTGGGGCATATATTTCTGTTTTTTGCGAATGTAGGTTGAAGTATTGCCATCTAACCCTCTGAAGGCAATATTTAAACAGTCTTGAATGGATACTTTGCACCCAAAACCCCTGAACCGCAATATTACCAAAACTGGTCTATATCTTTAAGTACCCCGTCTTTCAACAAAATTATTTACCTACATTTTGGGAGCAATTATGAAGAAAAAAACTTCTAATATCATTTTTTCATAGACGCCTGTACAAAATGTGGTAAACAATTTCTTTTTTCTCCGAATTTACACAAATGGATTAAGCTCCTTTTGGAATTAAACTCTTCAAATACTACTGTCACATGACTTTACATGTTATAAAATGAAAACCACAATCATCATCTCAACAAAAATAGCAGGAGCAGAAGCAGGAAAAGGAACAAGAACGAGTAGAACGACATCACTACCAAGAATTTATTTTCGATTCCGTGTCTACCCTATCAAGACCACCATCTAACTGTTTATTTATACAGACATTTCTTTTTACTCTTTCTCTTTTTTGAACTCCGGAGGAAAGCATGTATACTTTTATTCAATGATTTAATAACAAAATTAGGAGCAGGTACTAACGTTGCCGTATACACAATTTGTGAAAAGATTAAGGCTTTAATGACAACCACTTTACCATAAAACGTTAATATTATCTGTTTCCAGTTTTTCAATATATTTTGATATTTTTTTCTCTCGATATTTTCATCCCATAAAAAAAACATTCATTTTTCCCGATATAATATTCCCAAATATTCTTTTGGTTGTTCAGTACTTCCCCACATTCTCCATTCGCATAATCTGTGTTGATCTGCATTACTTTAGTCTTATTCCTATTTACTTGAGGACCTGTCACTGCTCCAAAATTTCTGACCTCTTCCATAACCCCGATCAATGATTCTGAACTATTTACAAAAATGGTTGTGTCATCTGCAAATTGAGACACTTTTAATTCGGACAATGCAGAACCTTATATATCAATTCCTGTTATAGCTTCGTTTTGTCGGATCTTACATGCTAAAAATTCAGCTACATTAACGAAAAGTAAAGAATACAAGGGGCATCCCTGTCTTACCCCTTGCTCAATAAAGAAAGACTTGGACATCCATCCGTCATTCATCACCTTTCCCTTTGGAATACTATACAAAGTTTGAACCCATTTAATAAAACATTTTTTTAAATGAAACCTCATTTAAAGTGCATAGTAAAAGATGAGTGGCTCAATATCGTTTTATGTTAGAGTCTAGAAACATAATAATACAAGGCAACCTCTTTTCTAAACAATAATCAATAACATCCTGAATCAGTCTGACATTTCCTGTTGCTGACCTATTTGTTATAAATCTAGTTTGATCCGTGGAAAAATTACCACCTATATCATTTTTTAATCGTTTAAAAAGAATTATGCACATAATTTATAATCTACGTTTAAGAGGGAAAAAGGTCTACGATTATTCAAAATTCTTTTATATCCTTTTGTATATAACAATGTTATAACAGCTTGCCAACAACAAGAGTAGAACGACATCACCACCAACAGTAATACTGATAACAGTGATGAGGATATGGTCTTCTTTACCCAGGGTAGCCTCATCAACATTTAGACTTAGTTTTAATATCAATTTGTTATTCTAGCCTTGCCCTGGATACTATATTAAAGTAATAATTTTGTACTGATCGAGTACCTATTTACTTTAACTGGGACAGTGGCGGATCCAAAGGGGATGGGCCGGAGGGTTTGGCCCCCTCCCTAACAAAAAACAGGTAAAAACCCGTTGTTTTTTTTATTTTTTTTAAACGGGCCCCCTCCCTGGCAATTTGTGGTTGTGTGTGTGTGATCAAGGGGGGGGGGGAGGGTGTTGACTAAAAAAATAAATAGTTGGCACTTACTCTCCTATCACATCGTTGAGCATACCCAAAATAGTGCTCACTACCACCTCACTCGCCCCCCCCCCCCCCCCCCCACTAAGCGAAATATCGGCCGGCGCGATTTTCAATTTTTCGGGGATAAAAAATAAAAGATAAATTAGTGTTCACTACCCCGACCCCCCCCCCCCCCCCGACCCCCGACCCCCGACCCCACTGAGCGAAAAATATCGGCCGGCGCGCTTTCTTTACCATTTTCGGGGGCCAAACAAGAAAAATAGTGCTCCTTACTACCACCCCCTACCGCGCTTAATACTTTCTCACGAATTGGGCCCCCTCTTTGGCCCCCTCCCTTGTCGCCGGCTGGATCCGCTCCTGAACTTGGTGGAGATTGTGAAGTCTGGATTCATGTTTAGACAAAGGATATTGATGAACCTCAATGACCTTATTAATATGACATTCGAATTCGAATCCAAAGCCAAACCAAAATCACCCCCCCCCCCCCCACCAAAATAAAAAAATATATATATATACAAATTGATTTTAATCACTCATGCGTGAAATATGCATCATAATGAGTTGCATCAAATGAAAGAGGAGGACCTAAGCTTTCGAAATATGTGTCATTTATCAATTATTATATAAATGTGATTAAGTTTTTTTTGGGACGCACTGTATATATTTGAATAGACCTGTTTATAAATTGTATGTATACAACAGTTTGTATTCCAAATGAATGACATCTATTTGGCATAGCAGGTGAATCAAACAGTTGATAACCAAGGGGGGAAATATGCATAAATTAAAACACATTTTAAACAGGTCTCTTGAGTCCCCCTTCCCCATACCATCCCTCGAAAAAATATATATATATTGTTTTAATCATGTTTGAAAAAACAGGTCTAGCCCATTGGACAGATCTTCCCTAGCTCTCAGAATATTTATCATGACTTTCATCAATCTCTATAAAGGGGAATAACAATTTCCACCAACCTGTGTATCTGATGACGAACGCCAAGGATCGAGACATTCCTAGTCCTCCAGACTGTGAAATTGTAATGTCAATGACTAAGAATTCTGCATCATCCTCGCCAGAAGTTATTGGTAGAAATACGTTGTGTCTCATTCGGCTGTGAATATCCTTTAAAGGAAGTAACTTTGGGCAAAAAAGAACACACGATTAAAATGAAAAACTGTATTTATGGTAACAATGGTGATATTTATGAGCAGGAGGTCTTCATGTACAGGTTTCTATTAGACATGGTTCAATGACAAACACAATTCAAAAGGAACAAAAAACATGGTCTTCATAGACAAGTGATCTTTCTAAGCAAGCGGTAGCTTAAAGCAGATTTGAATGTACTTTATGCTATATGCAGTTAGCTATTAAATGACATTTTAAGAAAACAATTGAAAGGGAAAAGAGTAGGTTAAAGGGTTTAAAAGATGGTTGAGTGCCAGTAAAGGAAAACAAATGTTACTGAACATTCTTCAATTCATTTGATTTCATAATAGAAGGGAACAATCAAATCAGAGTTGTATATACATAAGTCAAGTCTGAAAATGAAGGAGAAAACAGGACTTCTTAGGGAACTATTTTCTTTACGATCAAAGTGAATTTACTGCAGAAACAAAATAGTGTGAAACCTGCTTTAGCAACCACCTGTAAATTGAAAGACCACCTGTCTATAAAGACCACATTTTCTGTTTCCCTTGAATAGTGTCTGTTAGTCTCCGGTGACCTTGGTTCGAAACCAAGGCGATGCGCTAATGCCCTTTTGTAAGGTATTAATCCTCATTACAAGGTCCTTCGGAGAGGACCTAAAGCCGCCTGCCGTCTGGTTGCTTACTTACAAGCATTAATGCTTTCTTCACAGTCAGGTAAAATAACCACCACTAAATCGTACACTGTCGCTCATATAGTTGGAATATTTTTGTTTTACTCTAATTTATAGAATTATTTTAGAAATAATTTAAAAATAATAGATCTAGATAATAGTATACATTCTCAGATTTTATTGAATAATAATTTGCCAATGTGTGTTTTGCGTGACTGCTAAAGCATGTGTATGCTACTATGTTTATCAACTAGGGGACCTACGCCCTTAAGTCATAAATGACAGTAATGAGGATTAATGCCCCACAAAAGGGCACTAATATAGCACCTCGACACGGTTTTGATCCTGGGGCCTCACAGTTACGAGGCCATTGCATTGCTCTGCCCCCTACCATAGCCCCCGCTGCGTACAGTCATGGTTCAGTGACAAAGCAATGGCCTCGTAGCTGTGAGGCCCCAGGATCAAAACCGTGTCGATGTGCTATATTAGTGCCCTTTTGTGGGGCATTAATCCTCATTACTGTCATTTATGACTTAAGGGAGTAGGTCCCCTAGTTGATAAGCATAGTAGCATACACATGCTTTAGCAGTCACGCAAAACACACATTGTCAAATTAGTATTCAATAAAATCTGAGAATGTATACTATTATCTAGATCTATTATTTTTAAATTATTTTTAAAATAATTCCATAATTTGGGGTAAAACCAAAATATTGCAACTATATGAGCGACAGTGTATTTCTAATATTTGTGTACTACCACAAATATTCGAAAATTTGAACCAGCCATTAAAAAAAAGAAATAGCGTGTTTTACTTTCTCTTCCAGCCAATGCCGATGTTGGCTTTTTGTTGGCTTTTTCGTGTTGGCTATAATATTAATACAATATTCATTTATTAATCAATTAACGTTCACCATATTTTTTTTAAGTGGGGCTGAATTGGTTTGATCGTATTGTCTCAATTTCACACATTTTAGGGTCAAAATTTATCTTCATAGAAATTTCATGTCCTAAAAGAGCCCTAGAAATGTCATAAATAAGAATAAGAGCAATAACCATGCACTTTGAAGGCATCTGCGGTCTGAAACAAGAACTCAACTATCCCTTTAACTCTTACCATGCCATGAGGCTGCATGTACGCTACCATTAAAGTGCTTTGTACATGCGAGAGGGCCATTGCTTCAGTGCCTTGTGCGTGCAAGCATTCGTAATAGCAGTTATTGTTCATGCTCATTGGACTGTGATGCGTGTTTTGCACTCGCTATTCATAGAACCATCGCGTTAATCAGATTATCTCAAAAATAAACTTGGCACGGAGGGATTTGGGGGCTTGTTATCAATAATAAAAGAGTCCTTTGGTTGAAAGCCAATTGTCTAGTGACTAGCTTTCGTCGTGATAAATTCTTACATTTTCTGTACAAAAAGACACTTTTCGTATTGAAAATGCTTTGTTAGTGAAGCTGTGCTATCAACTCCTGCACCATCCAGTGGATTTTAGTAATCTTAGCCGTGAAAATGTGAGTTTTAATGACTGTTTTAATATCACGTACAGTAGAACAGTCAGTCCCACGCAGATATGTCCATGGTCAGTGACATTTGGCACTAAGAATAAGTTGATATTGTCTTGATATCTGTTGAGGCTTGAATGATGTGATCCTTTATTGTTGACTGGGGTTTCTATTGACTAACTGTATTGGGATTTGGGTATTTATTAGGTCTTTGCAGATCCAAATAACATCCCTAACAAACGTAATCATGCCACACATATCACATATCAAATATCAAAGAACATTTGTGCGTGTGTGCTTGTGTGTGTGACTTTGCTTCTGCAAAAAGTCATTTGATACACTCAATTCATTCTCTCACAATACTTTTGCGCAAGTCGAATTTTGCATACGCTTCAGTACCTTCTGGTCTTTAATAATAGCACAGAGTTCAGTGAATACGCGCCTCATTTGGGTTGCACCGTCATTCTTTTCTAACGTAAAAAAATAAATAATAACTACGGCGGGGTTTTTTTTTGGGGGGGGGGGTGTCTGAACAAGGTTAACCAAAATTGGGTACTCAGAGCCATCTTTACACAGAGTGGCTTGGTTTCAGTTTGTCATTCACACCAAGGGGCAATTTCTTTTTCTTTGCTTTTTTTTTTTTGGGGGGGGGGTCGTTACATGGTTCATCACCCGCCCCCTCCTCTGTACCACCCCCCCCCCCCCCATCCTTAATACGGTCATGAAAAAAAAAACATTACCACCCAATCAACAAGGCTTAGGCCTAGCGTGTTTTTTTTTAATTTGAACGGGCGAAACTTTGGCGCAAGTCGATATGTTCACTCTCGCAAACAATGCCTTCTGTTCATCCAAGCGTGACGTATACCACACTAAAATGGATGAAACGTGTCTCATCAGGGTAAACATTACGATGAGTATGAAGATAAACTAACCGTACCTCTGGAGCGGTCCAATGGATCGGTCTAGAGGTACGGTTCGTTAAAAATAAACCGTGTATCGTCTTCCCTAGTTTCGTTTCTGCGCATGTGCTGATCTGCGCAGTATGTTCGCCATCTATTGTCGAACATCATATTTGCGGTAGGTTCAATTGTGTTTTCATACCTTCGTGTTACTCATCTTGCCTTTACCATCACAAGTCACTGAAATGTCACCGGATTTAGCTCCGATAATGGTCGGAAAGGAAAGATGTGCCTTGTGGTATGACCTCTGCTTCTCCTCCTTTTGTACCTCCTATTTTCAAAGAAAAAGAAACAGAACAGTCATTAACCAAGGTTTTTAGAACAGGGATTTCTAAAGGGCTATAAATTAGATCACACGTTCTTCTTCAAATGGGCTACAGTAATTTGATTTTGATTTTATATCTGCATTTTCCAAATATAATATAACTGAATAACAAAGAACATCTAAAAGTAAGGTATAATACAACATATACAACTAATAATTAATTCATGTCAATTTTTTTTTTTTTTCCATATGCACATATTATTACGAAAATTAATATTGCCATAACATATTATCATAAATTTTAAGTATTATCCGAAATGTCTGTCGGGAAAGTGCAGGAGACCGCAATCGTAAGCTATGCTTGACTAGGATGGCGGCCTCAACAAAAAAAAGTCTTGAGGTAAAACTTAAAAAGAAAAAGTGTTTAAACGATCTTTGTGTTTGAGTTTGTTAGTGTGTTGTGTAAGTGTTTATGGTGTATATGCGTGTTTTTGTGTGCGTGTGAAAATTGTCTACTGCATGTTGAAATCAGTTATGTAGATACTTCGATATAAGAGTTTTTTAAAGATGCTTTAAAGAATATTGAAATGAATAATGACTTATTGAATTTGGTAAGGAGTTCGATACATCTGGTCCATGATGTCTTACGGACTTTTCGGCTAAAAGTATTATAGGATATTCTGAGTGATATTTGAACAACGGGTGGGATATGTGTGAATATATGAGTTTAAACTGTAAATGATGTGAAACAGGGATGGTAGTTCATTAATTGTTAACGAAACCCCAACAAATATATTTTTATGTCAGTTTCTACTAATTTAAATGTAATATATGTAAAATATACAATCTACAAGCATGTACCCATTTACATACATGTATTTCTATAATTATGGTGGGCCTACATTTGCTCCGCTGACAATAATTGTTCCAGCCTTTTATCAAAAAGTTTTGAAGCCTATACTCTCGCAAAGTTTAGGGTGTACATCCGGTGTTTAGAGTGATTGTAATACACATCTTAATGACAGCCTGTACGTATAGTTCTTTAAAGAATACAAGTAGGAGAAAGAATAATCATACGGGCAAAATGGGATTGCCCATATGCATCCCATGTCAATCTTAGGTGCAAACTTATATAGGGCCCATATGGACATTCTCATATGTGGGACCCATAATGGAACCCAAGGAGTCAATTTGTGGTGGGCCAACATATTCAAAAGTCTAGAATATTATAATAATATCAATAATAATAATCTTTTAGTCCACGTCAAATTTTATTAAACCGAAACGGAAATTCTTTTTGCCCAATTGATCGTGAGCCCGGCAGCCACTGAGCAGCGCCAGATCGACGTTGCTCTATCCCTTATTGTTGAACGCCAAACAGGGTAGCAACAACTCCCATCTTTTAATGTCTATTGGTATGACGCGGCCAGGGTTCGAACCCACGACCTCCCGGTTGTGAGGTGGACGCTCTACTGACTGACCCAACACTCACACTATTAAAGCCCTTTGAACTTAACAAGTAGAAGTAAGAATAATCATAAGGGCAAAAGAATTATGTGAATATTTGGTACAAACTTGTATGGGGCCTATATGGGCATTACCACGTGGGGGTCATTTTGGAGCCCACCTCCCCTTTAATAATAATATGGGATAGTGGACATTATGCCAACAATGCTTTAACCGGATGGGCTTTAGCTGGGCTGAACCCATATAGTTCACCTTGGATGGCCCATCTGTGTCCAATACAAATCTTTGGTGCATAATATCATACATGGAGTCCATATGGACAGATCCTTGTTGAGGCCATATAAGAACCCCCCCCCCCCCCAATTATTTATTGAGGGCATAAGACACATTATGCCTACATGGTAGATGGGCCCTGGGCATGAGATGAGATGGCACATATGGGTCCCATACAAATTTTTAAAGCAATGGGGCACGGAGCCCATCTGGGGATGTTTATGTGGGACCCATATTGGAACTCAAGGTACTCTCCATGTGAAAAGAGGGAGTGAGATAATAAAAGTAAACCGAGTTGAACCGAACTCTTCCTTACTTACCATTTCTATCCCCGGCATATCTGCATTCAGGTGGAGATGAACATCAAGCGCTTTGCCTCGTTCAATTTTGTCCGGTACGTAAGGGGTACACATGAGTTGAAGATGGATGATCTCTTGCTCTAGAGGAAGAAGAACCCACCACTCGGCACAGTGATCGATGTGCAACTCAAGATGTCGCTCCAGGACTTTGCAGAATGGCAATTTGTCAGGTGCAGCAGTTGATTTCGACCTAGAAATTCTTGGTAAACCTATGTTCCAAAATGACATAAAGAATGAGAAAACTCACAAATGATTTTTCTTATTGGCTAGAACTCAACATTGAAACATCTAACTTGAAACGTTTTAAATCATATCTTTTATATACTCAATACCTTTGGTAGCCATTCTAAAGTCACCCTTTCAACAGTTATCATAAATACAAGGTCAATATGACATATGTTAACCCCCTTTTGTCCCAATTAAGTTTATGAAGAGTTTAATTTACAATGAGTTTTCAAGAGACATTTTGGTCTGTATTCTACTCATTCAGTTACCCTGACCAAACCCTGAGTCTAAGATCATTTTGAACTAAAATAACGTCCTTATTAAATCCTTATTTTGGAAACAATCATATCAAACAATTAAGTAGTACAATACCACTTTTTCGAAAGCATGTTCTTTGAAAATTCAACAGGTCCGCTTGAACATTCAAATGATTCTGTTTAAGGTTTCACTAACACTTGGTTTAAAGACCAGGCTCCCTTGGGTAACCAGGAGGAAAAGAAAGGTTTAAAATAGTTTAGTTTGGGAAATAAGATTTCAATAATAAACGTTGCAACAATGGATATTTTTATTAAACCAAATAACCTACCCTTTCCTTTATCCCAGATATGTGAGACGATGTCTGGTATCACTTGCTCAGGGTTGATGACTGAGGTGGAATGCGGTATCTTGATGTTAACAGGCTGGTGGAAGACCATATTTGGAGGGTCACATCTGATCCCGTAGGCCGCCATTGGTGTGTCATCTTGGATGAAAACACTGGGGAGGTCTCTCACAATGGTGAGAGTGACCTTGCAAGATTCATCTTGTTCGACAGCCCCAGGTGGGATAGACATTGCAATGCCATGGTGTCCCAGTTCGAGCTCTTTACCGTCACATCCAACCTGAGCAGAGACGGCGTTGACCACCGGTGGAGCCGACTTTTCAGCTGCAAAATAAAATTGATCGAAGAGAGAAAGAGAGAGTGAGGATGTTGAGGGTTTAAAGATAAAGTTGAATACCTGCCAAGTGAAAGAAACTATCCGGAAGCAACGGGGAAAGGTTGACTATGTTCTATATAAGAACCAATATGGGTCTTGGAATACAAAAATAAAAAGCAATTGGCTCCACCTGGGGATGGGTATAGGAAACTGCACATACACAGTTGTGGCATGAAAGTTTGGTCCAAACTTTCAAGGCATTTCTTGTTATATTTCAATTATAAGGGCATTTGCATAGCAAATACTTTTCAGGGGGTATTTCTTCTATTTCTGTTCCCCCAAAATGACACGAACAGAATGAGAAAGCTCACAACCTATTCTTTGTGTTTTACCAGAACACAACCTTCTCTTTAACAGGTGGCTCTGAAATAAAATCACCTGAACATTATGGATATTTAGTTAACTGATAATACTGATCATCATGTCAATTATTTCTCTCTTGTTCTGTTCTTCTTTTCGCAATGCACCCATGTCAATATCAAAATGTAAACCTTGTTAATCATCAATTTATCATTATTTTTTTACATGATAATCTATGTTTAATTCTTCTTTTATCAGAGAGTGTTACCTCGACCAGCCCTGATGATGTCCATGTCAGGAGACCTGAGAATATATGCAAAAGGCAACAAAGAAGAAGTGATATTATCATATTGTTTCAACCTTCAGGATAAACTTGTGCAAGCAAAGGGATTTGATTAAATATTCACAGATCTTTTACTAATGGATAAGTCCCACTTTCTGCAATTCAGGATAATAACTGCTAAGGTAACGGAGGTTCTTCACGACTACTTTTTGTTTGCCCTCTTGAAAAGAATACTTCCATCTGTGTACTATTATGATTTACTGTCGGTGTATAAATGAATAATGGAAACATAGTTTCATGAACACATATCTAGTTTTCATCTAAATATTTGTAAGCTTTAACATATCTACTACCCGGTGTATACAATCATCAGAAATACATGTACTAACGTTTGAGACGTGATCAGGACGAAATGGGACATATTGAATGTATTTCTGTAAATAAAGACTCAACTATCTACGAGAGTTAGCAAAAGAGTTTCCAACAAAATGCACCGCAATTAGCTTTTCAACTTGCCCCAAAATATCTGACTAAAATTTTCAACAAATAATCCGACGGAGTCACTAAAATATTAATTATCACTCTTGGAATATTATTATTCATATTGGTAAAATTAAATTAGATTTTGGTTTGTTTTTGATCTGTCTCAAGTGGAATTGCCCTATTTCATCCACATAATTTAATTTCACAACCTGGTAGCAATCATAACTCAGCTGGAAACCCAAATCCAAAATTAAGAAAGCCATGTTAATAGTTTTCTTTTCTTTTTTAAATAACAATAACTGTAATTTATGAAGTAATTTACCATTAAAATGTATCTAACTTTGTTTACAGTATTGTTAAGCAGTTCCTGGATTCTATAATGATTCAGCACACTCTGCTTCCCGGGGAGCTTTTTAATGGACGTGCACATCCTAATCAAATCACATTCATGTTCACATTCTCCTAGCTACACATTTACAAACTTGGTGGAGAGGAGCGATAGAACCCACGACCTTTGGCATTCCAAGTCGAATGATTACACCACTCAACTATGACACCATTTGTATATTTGTTTCCAGATGCCCATGTTAATATAATGCTCCCTCACCTTGAGAATATCATCTGGCGAATGTTTTCATCCTTGGCATAGTGGACTGGTAGGTTGCCTTGGTTATCCTTGATGTCCGGCTTCGCTCCATGGTCCAAGAGATAGAAGACCAGAGCCTTCTTGGGGGACAATTCATTCTGATAGAACTCTTCTGAGATCTAGAAAAATTATACAGAGAAAATATTGTTTAAACTTTGGGAGGCCCTTGTGTTTCTGAAGATTTAACCACAGGTTCACAATTCCGAAGATTTGTTGTGTTTTTCTGATGGTTCGATTATGTTTATAATTCCCAAAAGAGATGAAAATTCTCATCGGTATTTGGAAGGCAATGTGCTCATTTTTGTTTTAAAAAATAGAGACTCATTCATTTGTTAAATGGCTATGCTAACTCATGTGTGAATGGTATGATACCAATTGCATAAATGTAAATAAACAATTGGGTTAGTGTAGGAAATTATACAGAGCAATTGTCGCAGGATCAGGCGTCATACAATCCCAGGGACAGTGTGTTCTAGAGTTCATCATCTTACCTTTTGGAGTGCTGGTGTTGCTTCAACTTTGCTGTCCTTCCGACCACAAAGTCTGATGGCTTCGTGAAGACAGGTCTGTCCGTCGACGGACTGGATGTTGAGATCAGCGCCATGAGAAATTAATGTCTCGATGATGGAGGTGTAGCCATTTTGCGTGGCTAAATGAACTGCTGTGCAGCCTTTTTCAGCATGTTGTCCAAGGACCTATGTAAAACGCCAGTCTCAAAAATTAAGAATCTACAAACAAAACAGCTTTTTATGAAGCAGTTTTTTTTCTAGTTTTTCATATCTTTAATCACTGAATAGACTTACAGGTATTAACATTTAAACAAATATCATACAGTCAAAGCTGTCTGTTAAGGTCACCAATGGAAACAAAACAGTGGTCACTGTTGACAGGTGGCGTTTGTAGACATGTTCTCAAACACAAATTCCTTTCTCGAGGGAGGCAAAATAAACGATAGACAGGTGGCCACTAAGACAGGTTTGACTTACATGTATATCTACTGTTATAAGATAGGATTTGAGAAGTCCTCGTGGAATCATTTCACCCTTTTTCATAATTCAGACACTCTATATACCTTCACAAGAAATTTTAAACGCGGTAATTAAGGTTACAAATTCGCTAACCCGTTTCAATCTCTATAGATATGATTTTAATACTTGCAAGAATGTTATTAAACAATATGATATTGTTTCATATTAATTATACAGGAATACTAAATTAAATACCTTCTTCTCATCTTCGGTTAAACCCTCAGTGTATGCACGATCATTTGGGGAAGAAGGGTGTTCCTGCCCTTCAGCACACCACGTATCTGTACTTATCCCATGTACTTGGTCTTCTTTTGCAGCGAGTTGCAACGCAGTCTTCCCAGGTTTCCTCAGATTTGCTTCAGCTCTGTGCTCCAATAGATATCTTGTGACATCGGTATGTCCATTTGCGGCAGACAAATGCAATGCAGATGATCCCTTCTTGGTAACCTTGCTTACATCTGCAAGTTGCTGAAGTAGACACTTCATGATATCGATGTGACCGTTCTGAGCAGCGATGTGCAAGGGAGTCCAACCGTCATTGTCTGTCACATCAATTTTGGCTCCGTGGTTGAGCAAGCATTTCGCGATATCGAGATGACCATTCTGCACTCCGACATGTAGGGTTGTAGAACCTTTCTCATTGGTGGCTTCGTTGATCTTTGCTCCTCGCCTAAGCAAATGCTCGGTAACGTCACAATGGCCAACGAATGCAGCAACATGCAAAGGCGAGATATCATCAACGTCTCCTTTGGCTACTTCAGCTCCTTGTCCAAGTAGATAATCTACAATATGAAAATGACCCATTTGCGCAGCAAAATGAAGAGGAGTCCAGCCAACATTGTTGCACTCGTTCACATCAGCTCCATGACTGATCAGATACCGAACAACTTCAAGACAGCCACGTTCTATAGCAAATTCTAATGATGTGCGAGTAACTGTTCTGCCTTCTTGACTTATTTCAAGATTATCTTGAATGTCAAGATCAGACGATAGTAGTAGCATATGCACAATAACCATTCCCCCTTGAACTGTCTTATACTCATCGCCATCTTCATATTTGCTTCTACCAAGTTCGCTTTCTGGAGCACCCCTAAAAACAGTTAGGGAATCAACGAGTCTGCTAACTGCATGACCTACCTGACTCTGTACACATCGCCCAGCATCATAGTGACCATACTGTCCATCAAATTGTAAGATGACAGAGTCACGCATGCTTCTCTTATTCAGTTCAGAGCCTTGGCTAAGCAGATACTTCGCAATATCGATCTGACCATCATATAAAGCATAATGGAGAGCAGTTCTTCCATATGCGTCACAATTATCTGCCTCAACTCCATGACTGATTAGAGATTTGACGATATCTGAATGGCCAGACTTTGATGCAAAATGTAGGGCAGTACATCCAATGTCATTTCCTTTATTCATATCGGCCCCTTCACTGATCAGATATTCCATGATATCCAAGTTCCCTTTCGTTGCAGCATTATGCAAAGCACACCTACCAAAGCTATTGCTAGAATTCACATCAGCTCCTTGTCTTAGCAAATATTTTGTCATATCAAGGTGTCCATTACTTGCTGCAATATGTAAGGCTGTCCACCCAAAAGAACCAGCTTTATTCAGCTCGACTCCGTGACTGACTTGATCTGCCATGGCATCAAGATCGCCTCTCTCTGCAACGGAATGAAAATCCGTCCAACGAATTATATTCGCTTTGGCCAGCTCAGCTTGCTGACTAAGCAAAGCCCTTGAAACACTAACGTGACCAGCAGCTGCGGCAAAATATAAGGATGACCATCCTTTGTCACTAGCCTTATCAACATCAGCTCCTTGACTGATCAAATATTTGGTGACATCAAAATGACCATTCTGTGAAGCTAGATGTAATGCAGTCCTAGCGTGTTTTTCGACTTTATTCACCTCGGCTCCTTGGCTGATGAGATATTTGGTGACGTCCGGATGACCATTGTGTGCAGCTAGATGTAATGCAGTACAACCGTCCTTTCCGCTTTTATTCACCTCGGCTCCTTGACTGGTCAATTATTTGACGACATCAAGATGACCATTCTGTGCAGCTAGATGTAATGCAGTACAACCGTCCTTTCCGCTGTTATTCACCTCGGCTCCTTGACTGATTAGATATTTGGTGACATCAGGATGATCATTCTGTGCTACCAAATGTAAAGGGGTGAAACCTTCATTTTGAACTTTATTCACCTCAGCGCCTTGACTAATCAGTTCTTTGACGACATCAAGATTACCATTATGTAAAGCTAGATGTAATGCAGTCAAACCGCGATGTTCGACTTTATTCACCTCAGCTCGTTGATTGATCAATTCTTTGACGACATCTAGACGTCCGTTTATAGCAGCTAAATGTAATGCAGTCCAACCATCATGTTTGCCTTTATTGACTTCAGCTCCTTGACTGATCAGATATTTTGTTATATCACGATGACCTTTGGGTGCTGCTATATGTAACGGGGTCAAACCGTCATTTTCGACTTTATTCACTTCGGCTCCTTTATTGATGAGATATTTGGTGACGTCAGGATGACCATTCTGTGCTGCCAAATGTAAAGGGGTCAAACCGTCAGTTTGAACTTTATTCACCTCAGCACCTTGACTGATCAATTCTTCGACGACATCAAGATTACCATTCTGTGCAGCTAGATGTAATGCAGTACAACCGTCCTTTCCGCTGTTATTCACTTCGGCTCCTTGACTGATCAGATATTTTGTTCTATCACGATGACCTATGTGTGCCGCCAAATGTAATGGGGTCAAACCGTCATTTTCGACTTTATTCACCTCGGCTCCTTTATTGATGAGATATTTGGTGACGTCAGGATGACCATTCTGTGCTGCCAAATGTAAAGGGGTCAAACCGTCATTTTCGAATTTATTCACCTCGGCTCCTTGACTGATCAATTCTTTGACGACATCAGGATGACCATTCTGTGCAGCTAGATGTAATGCAGTATAACCGTCTTTTCCGCTGTTATTCACCTCGGCTCCTTGACTGATTAGATATTTGGTGACACCAGGATGATCATTCTGTGCTGCCAAATGTAATGGGGTCAAACCGTCATTTTCGACTTTATTCATCTCGGCTCCTTTATTGATGAGATATTTGGTGACGACAGGATGACCATTCTGTGCTGCCAAATGTAAAGGGGTCAAACCGTCATTTTGAACTTTATTCACCTCAGCACCTTGACTGATCAATTCTTCGACGACATCAAGATAACCATTCTGTGAAGCTAGATGTAAAGCAGTCCAACCGTCCTCTCCGCTGTTATTCACCTCGGCTCCTTGACTGATCAGATATTTTGTTATATCACGATGACCTATGTGTGCTGCCAAATGTAATGGGGTCAAACCATCATTTTCGACTTTATTCAATTCGGCTCCTTTATTGATGAGATATTTGGTGACGTCAGGATGACCATTCTGTGCTGCCAAATGTAAAGGGGTCAAACCGTCATTTTCGAATTTATTCACCTCGGCTCCTTGACTGATCAATTCTTTGACGACATCAGGATGACCATTCTGTGAAGCTAGATGTAATGCAGTACAACCGTCCTCTCCGCTGTTATTCACCTCGGCTCCTTGACTGATCAGATATTTTGTTATATCACGATGACCTATGTGTGCTGCCAAATGTAATGGGGTCAAACCGTCATTTTCGACTTTATTCACCTCAGCTCGTTGATTGATCAATTCTTTGACGACATCTAGACGTCCGTTTATAGCAGCTAAATGTAATGCAGTCCAACCATCATTTTTGCCTTTATTGACTTCAGCTCCTTGACTGATCAGATATTTTGTTATATCACGATGACCTATGTGTGCTGCCAAATGTAATGGGGTCAAACCGTCATTTTCGACTTTATTCACCTCGGCTCCTTTATTGATGAGATATTTGGTGACGTCAGGATGACCATTCTGTGCTGCCAAATGTAAAGGGGTCAAACCGTCTTTTTCGAATTTATTCACCTCGGCTCCTTGACTGATCAATTCTTTGACGACATCAGGATGACCATTCTGTGCAGCTAGATGTAATGCAGTACAACCGTCCTTTCCGCTTTTATTCACCTCGGCTCCTTGACTGATCAGATATTTGGTGACATCAGGATGATCGTTCTGTGCTGCCAAATGTGAAGGGGTGAAACCGTCATTTTGAACTTTATTCACCTCAGCACCTTGACTGATCAATTCTTTGACGACATCAAGATGACCATTCTGTGCAGCTAGATGTAATGCAGTACAACCGTCCTTTCCGCTGATATTCACCTCGGCTCCTTGACTGATGAGATATTTGGTGACATCAGGATGATCATTCTGTGCTGCCAAATGTAATGGGGTCAAACCGTCATTTTCGACTTTATTCATCTCGGCTCCTTTATTGATGAGATATTTGGTGACGACAGGATGACTATTCTGTGCTGCCAAATGTAAAGGGGTCAAACCGTCAGTTTGAACTTTATTCACCTCTGCACCTTGACTGATCAATTCTTCGACGACATCAAGATTACCATTATGTGAAGCTAGATGTAAAGCAGTCCAACCGTCATTTTCGACTTTATTCACTTCGGCTCCTTTATTGATGAGATATTTGGTGACGTCAGGATGACCATTCTGTGCTGCCAAATGTAAAGAGGTCAAACCGTCATTTTCGAATTTATTCACCTCGGCTCCTTGACTGATCAATTCTTTGACGACATCAGGATGACCATTCTGTGCAGCTAGATGTAATGCAGTACAACCGTCCTTTCCGCTGTTATTCACTTCGGCTCCTTGACTGATCAGATATTTTGTTATATCACGATGACCTATGTGTGCCGCCAAATGTAATGGGGTCAAACCGTCATTTTCGACTTTATTCACCTCGGCTCCTTTATTGATGAGATATTTGGTGACGTCAGGATGACCATTATGTGCTGCCAAATGTAAAGGGGTCAAACCGTCATTTTCGAATTTATTCACCTCGGCTCCTTGACTGATCAATTCTTTGACGACATCAGGATGACCATTCTGTGCAGCTAGATGTAATGCAGTATAACCGTCCTTTCCGCTGTTATTCACCTCGGCTCCTTGACTTATTAGATATTTGGTGACATCAGGATGATCATTCTGTGCTGCCAAATGTGAAGGGGTGAAACCGTCATTTTGAACTTTATTCACCTCAGCACCTTGACTGATCAATTCTTTGACGACATCAAGATGACCATTCTGTGCAGCTAGATGTAATGCAGTACAACCGTCCTTTCCGCTGATATTCACCTCGGCTCCTTGACTTATTAGATATTTGGTGACATCAGGATGATCATTCTGTGCTGCCAAATGTGAAGGGGTGAAACCGTCATTTTGAACTTTATTCACCTCAGCACCTTGACTGATCAGTTCTTTGACGACATCAAGATGACCATTCTGTGAAGCTAGATGTAATGCAGTCCAACCGCGATTTTCGACTTTATTCACCTCAGCTCGTTGATTGATCAATTGTTTGACGACATCTAGACGTCCGCTTATAGCAGCTGAATGTAATGCAGTCCAACCATCATTTTTGCCTTTATTGACTTCAGCTCCTTGACTGATCAGACATTTTGTCATATCACAATGACCTTTCTGTGCAGCTACGTATAATGGGGTCGAACCATTATTTCCGCTGTTATTCACCTCGGCTCCTTTACTGATGATATATTTGGCGACATCAAGATGACCATTCTCTGCTGCCAAATGTAAAGGGGTCAAACCGTCATTTCCGCTGTTATTCACCTCGGCTCCTTGACTAATGAGGTATTTGGTGACGTCAGGATGACCATTGTGTGCTGCCAAATGTAAAGGGGTGAAACCGTCATTTTGAACTTTATTCACCTCAGCACCTTGACTGACCAATTCTTTGACGACATCAAGATGACCATTCTGTGCAGCTAGATGTAATGCAGTCCAACCATCATTTTTGCCTTTATTGACTTCAGCACCTTGACTGATCAATTCTTTGACGACATCAAGATGACCATTCTTTGAAGTTAGATGTAATGCAGTCCAACCGCGATTTTCAACTTTATTCACCTCAGCACCTTGACTGATCAATTCTTTGACGACATCTAGATTTCTGTTTATAGCAGCTGAATGTAATGCAGTCCAACCATCAATTTTGCCTTTATTGACTTCAGCTCCTTGACTGATCAGACATTTTGTTATATCACGATGACCTTTCTGTGCAGCTACGTATAATGGGGTCGAACCCTCTTTTCCGCTGTTATTCACCTCGGCACCTTTACTGATGAGATATTTGGCGACATGAAGATGACTATTCTGTGCTGCCAAATGCAAAGGGGTCATACCGTCATTTCCGCTGTTATTCACCTCGGCTCCTTGACTGATGAGATATTTCGTGACGTCAGGATGACCATTCTGTGAAGCTATGTGTAATGCGCTCCAACCGTCATTTTCAACTTTATTCACCTCAGCACCTTGACTGATCAATTCTTTGACGACATCAAGATGTCCATTCTGTGAAGCTAGATGTAATGCAGTCCAATCGCGATTTTCGACAATATTCACTTCGGCTCCTTGACTGATCAATTCTTTGACGACATCAAGATGACCATTCTGTGAAGCTATGTGTAATGCGTTCCAGCCGTCATTTTCAACTTTATTCACCTCAGCACCTTGACTGATCAATTCTTTGAAGACATCTAGATGTCCGTTTATAGCAGCTGAATGTAATGCAGTCCAACCATCATTTTTGCCTTTATTGACTTCAGCTCCTTGACTGATCAGATATTTTGTTATCTCACGATGACCTTTCTGTGCAGCTAGATATAATGGGGTCGAACCCTCATTTCCGCTGTTATTCACCTCGGCACCTTGACTGACCAATTCTTTGACGACATCAAGATGACCATTCTGTGCTGCTAGATGTAATGCAGTCCAACCATCATTTTTGCCTTTATTGACTTCAGCACCTTGACTGATCAATTCTTTGACGACATCAAGATGACCATTCTTTGAAGTTAGATGTAATGCAGTCCAACCGCGATTTTCAACTTTATTCACCTCAGCACCTTGACTGATCAATTCTTTGACGACATCTAGATGTTTGTTTATAGCAGCTGAATGTAATGCAGTCCAACCATCAATTTTGCCTTTATTGACTTCAGCTCCTTGACTGATCAGACATTTTGTTATATCACGATGACCTTTCTGTGCAGCTACGTATAATGGGATCGAACCCTCTTTTCCGCTGTTATTCACCTCGGCACCTTTACTGATGAGATATTTGGCGACATGAAGATGACTATTCTGTGCTGCCAAATGCAAAGGGGTCATACCGTCATTTCCGCTGTTATTCACCTCGGCTCCTTGACTAATGAGGTATTTGGTGACGTCAGGATGACCATTATGTGCTGCCAAATGTAAAGGGGTCAAACCGTCATTTTGAACTTTATTCACCTCTGCTCCTTGACTGATGAGATATTTGGTAATGTCAGGATGACCATTGAGTGCTGCCAAATGTAATGGGGTCAAACTCTCATTTCCGCTTGTATTCACATCGGCTCCTTGACTGATGAGATATTTGGTGACGTCAGGATGACCATTCTGTGAAGCTATGTGTAATGCGGTCCAACCGTCATGTTCATCTTTATTCACCTCAGCACCTTGACTGATCAATTCTTTGACGACATCAAGATGTCCATTCCGTGAAGCTAGATGTAATGCAGTCCAATCGCGATTTTCGACAATATTCACTTCGGCTCCATGACTGATCAATTCTTTGACGACATCAAGATGACCATTCTGTGCAGCTAGATGTAATGCAGTCCAACCGTCATTTTCATCTTTATTGACCTCAGCACCTTCACTGATCAATTCTTTGACGACATCTAGAAGTCCGTTTATAGCAGCTGAATGTAATGCAGTCCAACCATCAATTTTGCCTTTATTGACTTCAGCTCCTTGACTGATCAGATATTTTGTTATCTCACGATGACCTTTCTGTGCATCTAGATATAATGGGGTCAAACCCTCTTTTCCGCTGTTATTCACCTCGGCACCTTGACTGACCAATTCTTTGACGACATCAAGATGACCATTATGTGCAGCTAGATGTAATGCAGTCGCAGCGTTATTTTGAACTTTATTCACCTCAGCAGCTTGACTGATCAGATATTTGGTGACATCGGGATGACTATCTGTAGCACTTGAATGTAATGAGATCGAACCGTCATTTCCGTTTTTATTCACCTCGGCTCCTTTACCGATTAGTTTTGGGATGAGGTCAAGTTGTCCATTATGAACAGCACTGCTTAGTGCGCCCTGCAAATCACCGGTGCAAATACGGCCATCTTGTTCATTTCCATCCTTATTGTCTCCGTGGGTCAGACCTTTGGCGTTGCCTTTACGACTGACCGACTTTTTGAAAAACTTCTTCCACATTCTTAGTGAAAGCTAGTTGTCATTCTCCTGGCTCTTAAAGTATTGTACAAGTTCTTGAATTTATCAAAATCTTTTAAGACTGTTTGTAAATGTATCTACATGCTGTATCTTCTCATTCTTCTGCCACATTCCTAGTGAAAGATGGAAACTGACATCAGTTTATCACCAAAACACCTAGAAAAAAATGAATAATTTTAATTTTTGGCAAAATTGGTCAGCGGTGAGATTCATATTTTTTAAAAGTTAAGTCCAAAAGGGTATGTGGTTAGCCAGACACGATTGATCTACGGCCAGAGAAAGATAGCCATTTTCAGAACTTTAGAGAGCACTATTCATATCATGCGTTATTGTTGGAGCGTGAAACTTGGCTAGGGTGTGTGCATCGATATGATAAAAGGGATATTTTTTTGTTTTTTTGTAAAATAACCATTTCAGGTCTTCTTTATTCTTTTTTTCATAATAACATAAGCATATTAACATTTTTACCATTTGCCTCCATTTCTGGAGGGATATACATGGTTTTCTAATATTTTCTTCTATTTGTAAACGATAGCTTAATAGGTAAATAAAAATATGAAGAAGTCTCTTTTTAGTTGTTTTCTTTTTAAATTCTTTTCCAACAAAACTTTTGTAAATAGTAAAAAGTGCATAATTCAAAATAATATCAACATCTTTTTCCTTCTTTGAATTAAAATCAATACTAAACAATAGATGACATGGTTTGAAATTAAAATTACACACGAAATATAGTCCTTTCAACTTTATTCCAAAACATACTGACTTCGTTACAAAAAAAGAACATGTGCATACAATCACCTGTCTGATTACAGTAATAACATTTATCATTGGCATTAACTTTCCATTTAAACAAATTATATGGTATTGCTAAAATATTATACATGAATTTGAAATTGAAATTAATTAGTAAGCTGTCTTTTATTTTGTTTAACTTAAATAACCAAACATCCGACCATACAGGTACATATTCAACTTCCAAAGTATTACGCCAACATTCCTCCGCTCTAGATTTTTCGATTTTTGATTAAAGGGATAGTTGAGTTCTGTTGCAGAGGGCGCTACACACAATAATTTGTTGTGAGATAATGAAAAACTGAGTGTCAAATTTGAAAAAAAAACATATAATTTAAATGACAAAATCATCTTTGTTTTATCAAAATTGGTTCAGAGACGGCTGAAATATCCGTAAATATCCATTTTTAATATTTGTGTACCACCACAAATATTCGATAATTTGAAAAAGCCGCTGAAAAAAATAGCGCCTTTTACGTTGTATTTCAACCAATGCAGATGTTGGATTTTGTGTTTAATAGTTTTGTCGTGTTGGTTATATGCACAAACATCGTATTGTTATTATTAATTAATTCATTCATTAAAGGTCACCGTATTTTGGGGAAAGTGGAGCTGAATTTTGGGGTCTAAAATTACCTTCATAGCAACTTTAGGTCCCAAAAGGGCACTATATAATGTCATATTAAAGTATTAATGACTGCTTTAATATTCGAGAAATAGTTGTTTTTATACGCTCTCGGGAAGGTTAGAATTATGCTATTGCCCTCGGCACGCCTCGGGCAATAGCATAATTCTAACCTTCCCGAGAGCGTATAAAAACAACTATTTCTCGAATATTAAAGCAGTCATTAATACTTTTATATGCCGAAAAAAGTCAACTTATGACACCACCTTGGCCTTTATCTAGTTTATCTGCACGGTTATTTTGTTATGAGTGTATCTTTGAGAGTAGACTAAAAAATTAAAAATTAAAAATTAAAAACTTTTGTCGAGGATGGGATTCGACCTCTTGCGTGCAAACGATGACGTGACTAAAATCACAGCGTTAGACCGCTCGGCCATCGCGCACTGATAAAATAGTTAGCAGTTTTCTCTGATTTATACATTTAAATGGAATGAAAACGGCTTCGCGTACTGGATGCTTCGCGGCAGCTCCATTAAACGGGCCCTTCGTTTACTTTTGCAATGCATTGGCACGAACTTAGATCAAGATCTATCGGCAGATGTTGTTTTTGGAAGTTTATTTTCGTCTTCATGTCAACAATGCAAGATAAAATTGTCGGTAAGATCGATCGAGATTCAATTGTATTGAAATTACCGACCAATTCATCGCACACGTACGGTATCCTCGATCGCTCAGATCATTTTTTAACATGTGAACCTATGGGTATTTCACCAAGACTGAACTATTTTCCCAGTAACCATGGTAACTGGGATTTTAGAACTCTTTTTTGAACTATTACATGGGTTTGGAATTTTACCGGGAATTTTACAGGAATAGTTAAAGTTTATGAATGCAATTTCGACCAATCAGATGGCTGGATTTCTTAAGTGAGGTATATAAATAAGAATAAGAGCAATAAGCATGCACTTTAAAGCATTTGCGGTCTGAAAACAGAAACTATCCCTTTAAAATACTGTAACAATTTTGACAAAAATCGGAATCGGTATTAGAAAGTTATGGCAATTTCCGGTTTTTAGGGGATAATAATTATAGAATTTTAGCAATTTTTGACGAAGTTGATTTCTATTTTAATTTCAAATATGAAAGGCTAGGTTACACGTCGCAGATGAAAGAAAATTCTTTTAGAAAAATATGTAAGAAGTCTGTAGGATCTAGAGTAGTGGACAAACGAATGAATAAAGAAAGGCCTTGAAAACGGACCGGAAATTGACAAAATGGCTTCTGGACGGTTACGCATCAGTGAATTTATAAAAACAAAGAGTCAGATGGCCTGGACTGGATGTCGAAAAATACGACTACGAACTTTGAAAGGACTTTGCTGGAGGAAGGAACCTAGATAGGGATAACAAGCACTCCGTGCATAACAAATATAATTTTAGGGAAGAAGAAAAAGAATATAGAACGCGTACGGAAAAGGGCATCAACGAAAAGTCGTCCATGCAACTAGAACTGCAATCGTATTGGACCGATATTATGCATTGACAAGGACCTCCCGAATTTTCTACGAAACAGGCGAAAGAGTTTCTTTTTTACTATTAAAAGGCATTTGTTAGACTGATGATTTATATTATTTCGGTCAAGAAATTACAAATCATGATTTTTCACATTCTTTCAAACTTTGAGCCCCAAATCAATTTTTTTAATGAAAATTGGGCATGGCATCCACCTGTATCTTATTCCTCAGTATTTGTGCAAGATTTTTAGCATTAGTGCCATACATTATCCCCAAAACGCCATGAATTTTTTTTTATAGAGCCTTTCTCTACTACAGCGGAATCAGCAGTGCGGCCCTCTTTCAAAGACGATTTACTTAAAATTTTCTGCGTGAGTATATAATGTATTCATTCGAAATGAAATTTCATTGCGGTCATTCTGCCACCACTATCATCTATTTGAAATGTACTGCAAGCATAAAACGCATTGTTATGTAATGCATAGTAAATTCATCATTTTGGGTGATGACTTCGCGATTTAACTTTACCAAACTTGGCAGACAGTTGACACATGTATAGATACAAATATCTACTTAGTTTCATTAACCTACATGTAGGTATAGGGTGCGCCATTTTAGATCACGTTGATATTATTTCGGAATTTATCCGAAAAGCAAGATTTTCAGGTCGGTCAGTGGAATGATACCCATATACATATGTTGGGGGGAAGGGGGATTCTTGAAATATCTAAATCCAAAAAAGGGTACGGGTTTGGCCAGACAAGAATCTACGGCCCGGAATCTCGGAATTTTAGAGAGCGCTATTTATATCTCGCATCAAGGGGGTTCAACTCCGCTTCTGCTTTCGTCAAACCATGGGGAAATTTCGGAAGTCAAAAGTTCACACTGTTCCCACTTTTCATGTCTATGAAGACGACAACCTTGTATGGCACAAGCGAAATATAGATCTTTTACTGCGTGCAGCGCGTAAAAAAAATGTTTAGTAAAGATTTAAATATTCATGGAACTTTTTCACTTATTAGGATAAATCGCAATGAAAAAACCAAACAATGTGCATGCGTTACTATCGGATCATGGGGCCTGTCCCGATCTAAAAGTGTAGAGCAAAGGTAAAAGTGGGTGAGGGTAAGGGGGGGGGTAATAAACGTTTATTTGGGAAACATGGGGGCAAGAAACTTCACTGTTACCAGAGTGGAAATGACATAAAGAAAATTCAGTGTTTCCATCGCAAATATGATAACCCCGTTTCACCGTCTGCCTAAATCTCTTTTGGGCCTCTTATTTGTTTGTTTCTTGTTTTATTCAGATTTTGTATTGTCCTCCTTTTTAATCAATCAGATTTCTCAGATCATTTAGCGCCCACTTAACATGTGCCATTTTCAGTGCCAAAATGATTAATCATTCATCAAATGTTAATATTGTGCCCCCCTCCGAACAGTAAAATTTCATATGAACAAATTTGACCAACATTCGGCCAAAAGATCAATGAGTAATTTTTGTGTACCTCCCACACAGACGACGAACGTTCGAGTGCACTAGAGCGTAACACCAAGGTACTGGACTCTTCAATTTTCATGCAATAGGGGTTTATCGTAGAAAACTGGTAAGAGTGTAAATGTCAACGCCGCTGTGCGTGCGTGACTTGTCAGGTCACTCTCCCCTTTTCTTTTCCACCCTAAAAAAGCAAATCAGAAAATTATATATGCAAGTCTAGTAAATGCAGATGCACATATAAGCGAAATTCATTGTCATCCCTCCGTCTAAGATGGGCGGGATCTCCCTGCTATATGAATACGCTATTCCTTCACAAGCAGATATCCGTGAAGATTTAGATCTGCTCATGCAGCGAGTTCAGAGTGCCATTAATTTGCTAATTTTCAGGGAAACTAAAGAATCCAGTGTCTCGTGAGAGATATAATATATTCCCTGCACACCTTTTTTCCATAAAAGATCGTCCATAATGTGTACATTCCCTTCAGTAAATTGCTAATATCAACGTAAAATGTGCCTTTTCCATCGCTGGAGCCGAGTCAAATTTGGTGGTCGATATACGCACGGCTGCGAGGCCGGTGTGTAAGCCTCACTGTCCGCTGTGTATAAACTTCGCTTACGCACTTGCATAAATTATAGAGGTCATACGTAAATTTATAAAAAGATATTTTTCATTGGATTGAAATTGGCCCTACTTTTCTCGACAACCAATGAAATTATGTGTTACATCAGACGACAGGGGATTATATACTCTATGTTTTGGCATCCGAGACCACCCAATAACAAGTATGAGTTACTAGCATTATCTCCTTGAAGTACACAGCCCCCAGTGAAAAAGTGATTTTTCCTCTGACCTCCGTAGAGAAATCACAAATTGAATGATTGTTGTCCATATTTTAAGACGAAAAGGCTCTATTTTCCAGTCTACAAATCAGATCGAAATTGGTATCAGTGGAAAGAACCGTATATCAACATGTGATTTCCACCCGAGATGGTGTGTAATCAAAGTTTGTTTTCCTTGTAGGAGCATTTACTTACACACTATGCGCATTTTCAAAGATGATTTTACGTGTTGTAGACCGTGCAACGAGACTGCGTGAGCAGATGTCTGAAATTTGTTCAGAATCCAGGCCCCCCTTCCAATAATGAAATGTCCATTAGCCCTATTACCCCCCCCCCCCACTCCCACCACCACCATGATTTCCCATGCTGTTTGGCACTGACTTATTGATTTTTTTTTATTTAACTTTGCCTCCCATATCCCCCTCCACACTGTAGACAATCTGTTATACTGCATTTCTATTTTTGCCCTGCCAACTCTCTTATTGCCGCCTTCCCTCAATCTCGCAAAAGACTGTATCAGCACTATCACACATCAGTCACACAGCTATACCATTACAGAGTAAAAGATTTTGTGCTTATATCATAATAATCACCATCGTCACATATCTTTCACAAAATAAAAAAATGAAAGAAAAACAATTGGGGTTAGGTGCGTATTGAGCCTATGGGAAAGTTTAGGGATAGGGTTAAATCAAGACCTCTTTAAAAAAAAAAAAAAGCCCCAATTTGTGCCGCAGAAAAAATGACGCCATCCGGGCATGGTGACTCAGTGGTTAGAGCGCCCGCCTCATGAACGGGAGGTCGTGGGTTCGAACCCTGGCCGGGTCATACCAAATAATTATAACAATGGGACCTTCTAGCTAGGCGCTCAGCATATCAGATTGGAGAAGGGTAGTAATAACATATTATGTTATGCAGGGCCCGCTGGAAGAGCAGTTTCATAACTAAAGTGGCTACATTATCATAACGGAAAGACCATTTTTAGGTTCATTAAATGCAAATGAAGATTCCTACCGGTGTTTTTTTGGGGGGAACCGCTTCGAACAAGATAATATTTCATGCGTTACCAGAGTCAAAATGCTTTATCCTTGTCCAGGTATAGAAACTTCTGACATGCTAATGTGGATAATGTCCACCTTCTCATCATTCTCAAAATACTATTAACATTTAGTCAAAGTGTCTATGATATATTACAAAGGATTAGGGTTTCTGCAATATATACATGGAGTGTATGTAACTCTTTTCCGTTTATCCTATATAGTGGATATTGCTGGGATCAATACAACTTAGAGGTAACGAGTCAACATTGATACGTATTATACACACTGTACTCACTATTTTCCTAGATCCTGCTAAATGCGAAATGAATGGTAGAATGAGGCGTCGAGTCCTCTCCTCAGAAATATTTATCCAATTATAGCTGAGCTAAAATGATTCACACATAATCTTACACAGTTCAACTAAAAGTCACTGAAGCAAGTGACATTAGAAGTCTCATCTAGAACGTGGTATAAAGGCGTTAACAATGTCTTTTTCACAAGATAAGAGGAGAGTTTGTCTCTGGGTCATGACATGAATCCGGTGCGACTGATGCCAAAACATGCAGTTTGTCCAAGAAAATAATCTAGAAATCAATTTAAATGCAGATTTCCTTTTCCAAAACTGTGCTTCGTTCCATTAGATTTCCATGTAGAAGTGATGGATAACCCAAAAGAAATGAAAGACATATCGGCAGCATGAGTCTGTATTTCAACGTCTGGTGAAATGGCATTTGGCAGGTACCTGATGCAAGTCAGTTGAATCATGTGGTTCAAAACGAAACCAGATGAAAATTCATCTAACTAGAGCTAATTGACCAAACAAAAGAAAACATATCTCTTGCTCACACTATGAACATGACTGACAATGAGAGCGGACAAAATATACAGTTCCTCGGGTAGACAAAGGAACATCCCTTCACTGCTATTATGTAAAAATGTGTAGAACAGGTGTCACATACATATTCACCTTTTTACATAATAGCTGTGAAGGGATGTTCCTTTGTCTACCTGAGGAACTGTATATTTTGTCCGCTCTCATTGTCAGTCATGTTCATAGTGTCAGTGAGTCGGTCCTGTGGGCATTGTGACGCAAGTAATATCACGTGACAACGTGGCCTGGGCATTCTGCTCAACAAGTGGAAACTTTAGTCTGTTACCAGACAGAAAAGAAACTACTTTAAATGACGATGGGGAGGGGGGGAGAAGGGACTTCAATATATATCAACTGCCAGAGCGAATAATGTAAACATGCTATTTATTTGTTTGGGGGGGGGGGGTAAGGGAAAGCCAGGCTTTTGTTACCCGGTAAGTATATAATTATGTTTTCAATTTTGATATTCGCGTTTCGTTTTATCATGATTTTAATACATTTATTAGTATCTAAATCTAAGGAAATGTATACTACAGTAAGGGGCTTAAATATAAAGTTTAGTTCTGGTCATGCGGTTGCATTGTGAAAGAAATGGTGAGGAATCAATCAAAAAAGGTTTACAATGGAAAACTATTTTTGAAATGTAAACATGTCCAAATTTGGGTGTTATACTTCGTTCTGCTTTGATAATAATAATAATAATAATACTCAGTTTTTATATAGCGCTTATTAGAATCACTAAGCAAACATCCCTTGCTAAAATGAGATACGAGAAAACTCAGGCAGACATATATTAGCTGAAGTGTAAAAAAAAGAAACCAAAATTTGACTTCGGTTTATGACACTGATATTTAAGTCCACCATTCTTAAAGAGATTTCACATTTATATATGTTTCATAATGTAATTCAGGAAATGAGTTAAAACCCTTCAATCTAAATTATTGGAAATAAATTTATACTTTAATATAGATAAGGTATGATATACGTGAACCCAAGAGGGCATTTGAACGTTAAGCTGGTGTTGAATAGATTGAGCATTTTACAGAAACGTAATAACAGAACTAGACAAAATATATATATATATGCATACATATCATGTATTTGGTGAAAAACACAGGTCCGTATTTCAATAATTCACTTGTTGACACTTCAAATGATAACATTAAATTCCTCCGTCCCCGATACAAAGTATTACAGATATGTGTACTTATTGATCAATTTTTACAAAATTTATTTAGGCTCTACGAACTCTAAAATAAGATACCAACGGAAGCATTGTAAAATACACCCTAACGTATAGACCGATGTTGTACTGCTAAGCCGATGATGTTACGAATCCGGTATAGGTTGGTGTAGCACACTGGAAATTGTGTTTATTTTGAAACATCAAATTATAACAAATTCACTAAATAATGCTTAATATTACAAGTAGATTTTGCTTCGAGATGCCCTGCGTTTGGCAACCCTGGCTTACAAATTTCAAGAGAGAAAAAGGGCGGGAAAGGGACGAAAAGCGTTCTAAAAAATGACACCCTAGCCAATACGGGTTATAATTATGCTGAAACCCGGTAGTAGACAAGCCAAGACACGATTGTTTTTGTTTTACTTTCGACGTCATTATGGGGGTAAAGCATGGCATCTACGCTAAAATGATCTAGAAATCAATCTAATGCAGATTCCCTTTTCACTAATGTGCTTCGTTCCATCAGATTTCTATGTTCATGCGTTCATTTATTCCCATCTTATATAAAAACAATAGATCATTACAATATTATACATTAAACAAAACAAAAAAAGCATTCACACATGTGAACTGTATCAAAGAGACCACATTTACCAGTCGAAAATTAGAAAGGGGGAACTAAAATAAGGACGAAAGGCCTTGTAAAATAAGTTCCCTATGTAGAAGTCACGGATAACCCGTATGAAATGAAAAACATATAGGCTGCATGAGTCTGTATTTCAACGTCTGGTGAAATGGCATTTGTATTGACAGGACCAGGCAGGTACCTGATGCAAGTCAGTTGGATCATGTGGTTCAAAAACGAAACCAGAGGGAAATACATATCTCTTGCTCAGTGAGTCTGTGCTGATAGGCATTGTGACGCAAACGTGGCCTGGGTATTCCTAGTCTGTTCCCAGACAGAAAATCAACTACTTTAAATGACGATGGGGGGGGGGGGCTTCAATATACATCAACTGCAATTGCATCTGAGTATTTCCCCCCCCCCCCCCACAATGCAATCTCTTAAATCTACTACACTAGCGAATAATGTAAACATGATATTTATTTGTTGGGGGGGGTTAAGGGTAAGCCAGGATTTTTTACCCGATAAATATTTAATTATGATTTCAATTTTTATATTCGCGTTTCGTTTTATCATGATTTTAATACATTTATCAGTATCTAAATCTAAGGAAATTTATACTTCAGTTAGGAACTTAAATATAACATTGAGTTCTGGTCATCCAATTGCATTGTGAAAGAAACGATGAGGAATCGATTAGAAAAGGTTGATCGAGTAGCATATACGTTAAGGTGTGTACTGCAAGGTTTTAGAGTCATCGCAATGATAACAAATTTGGTCCAGCTTTGGTTAAGTAACAAGCACTGTATAAGAAAAGATGTATATGGGACTACAGAAACATGTGGAATAAAAATCGGGCGTTATTTTTTAAAGCTGATACTAGTCATACTTAAAATAGAAGAGCAATGCTGTTCAGGGAGCACCTTTTCTCTGATTTCTTCCACACTTGCATTATCAAAATGATAAAGCTCAAAGGTTTTGTTTTACCTCTCCTAAGAACTCAACCTTTTCTTTCAACTCAACGATAATTGCGCGACAATGTTTGTGAGAACATTCATTATATTCAAATGAAGCCATGGAATAATTATGTCATTATTACATCATGTAGAAAAGAGGCTCTCTATGCAAAGTTGAAGATTCTATCATCACCCGACATTTGACGATTCTACAAGTAGCCTTGCTCGCAGCCTAACGAATTTTCTTCTCTATATTAAAAACATTGTTATGGAACCGATTGTGTATGTAGTATGTTTTGGTTCTTCCTCTTAGTTTATATTATGTATCCTGTATGGGTTTACTTTTGGACCCTGGATTTTTTAATACAGAGAGAGAGAAAGAGAGAAAGGCAAAAGAGTGACTTTGCCTGGAAACCACACAAATCTATATCTGATCCCCATTAGCATACTCTTATTATCATGTCAAGTATCGTAGGTAAATAAGATATTTCATACGCCGACTGGGCTTGTATCAAAGGTAACAGAAGAAAGAAAAAGCACATTTGAAAGGAACGTTCTGAAAGGAACCGTACCTTGATTTAAATCATTTGTAATGAAGTTCACGCTGGTAGGTGGTACATAAATAAATGGAGAAAAAAAACAGTTTATGAACACCGGCTGTAACCCGAGGAGCGTGGGGGCTTAGAAGCTCAAAAACATGTTTGCCGAATAGATTCTTTAGAGCAAAATTATAATGGAAAACTATTTGAAATGTAAGCATGTCCAGATTTGGGTATTACACTTCGTTCTGCTTTGATATAAACATCCCTTGCTAAAAATGAGATACGAGAAAACTCAGACAGACATATATTAGCTAAAAAATAGAAACCAGATTTTGGCTTCGGTTTATGACACTTTACCTGATATTCAGGTCCACCATTCTTAACGAGATTTCACATTTATATATGCATCATAATGTATTTCAGTAAATAAGTAAAAACCCTCAATCTAAATCAGAACTTTATTCATACTATAGCTACGGTATGCTATACTTGAGCCCAAGAGGGCATTTTACCGTTAAGCTGGTGTTGAATAGATTGAGAATTTTACAGAAAACGTTTGCTTTTTCTTCTCGCGTTTGAATAGCAGAACTATACAAAGTATGTATTTGCATACATATCATGTATATGGTGAAAAACACACAGGTCCGTATTTCAATACTTCACTTGTTGACACTTCAAATTATGACATTAAATTCCTCCGTCCCCGATACAAAGTATTACAGATATGTGTACTTATTGATCAATATTTATGAAATTTATTTAGGAACTACGAACTCTAAAATAAGATACCAACGACATTCAAGCTTTGTAAAATATACCCTAACGTATAGACCGATGCTGTACTGTTAAGCCGATGATGTTACGAATCCGGTAAAGGTTAGTGTAGAAAACTAGATAATTTGATTTTTTTTGTTAAGACATCAAATTATAACAAATTCGCTAGATATTGCTTAACATTACAAGTAGATTTGGTTTCGAGATGCCCTACGTTTGGCAACCCAGGCTTACAAACTTTCAAGAGAATGAAAAGGACGGAAAAGGGACGAAAGCGTTCTGAAAAATGACGCCCTAGCCAACGCGGGTTATAATTATGCTAAAACCCAGAAGTACTAGTAGACAAGCCAAGATAAGATTTTTTTTTTTTTTTTTTTTTTTTTTAACTTTCGACGGTATTATGGGGATAAAGCATGGCATCCATGCTAAAATGATCTAGAAATCAATCTAATGCAGATTCACCTTACACTAATGTGCTTCGTTCCATCAGATTTCCATTTATTTCCATCTTCATATAAAAACAATTATAGATCATTACAATATTATACATTAAACAAAACCAAAAAAAAGCAATCATACATGTGAACTGTATCACAGAGACCAAATTTACCAGCCGAAAATGAGAAAAGGGAAAATTATATAAGGACAAAAGGCCTTGTAAAATAAGTTTCTTACGTAGAAGTCACGGAAAACCCGTATGAAATGAAAGACACAGGCTGCATGAGTTTGTATTTCAACGGCTGGTGAAATGGCATGTGGGAGGACCAGACAGGTACCTATCATGCATCATCATAAAACATTGGGCTTTAATAATAATAACAATAGACATTTCTATAGCGCCTTCTATCTAGATAATTCTATTCCGAGCCGCATTTATTATTACCCCGACTTTAGCCTAGCTGCCGTTTATACAGCGCTCCAGCATTTCAAGCAATTAATTCCTGCCAGGTACCCATTTACATCACCTGGGTTGAGTGTGGCAAATGTAGATCAATATCTTTAAAGTTTATGCAAACCGCCCAACATTGCCCGAATGTTGAAATCGTAATCTAACGACATGAGATCATGAATCATCACCATGCTCATCAACAACAACTTTGCAGACATCAACTCTTCAACGGAAAGACCTTTTTTAGGTTCATTAAATGCAAAGTCAACTTTTCTACCAGAGGTTTGGGGGGAACCGCTTCGAAAAAGATGATGTTTCATACGTTATCAGAGCCAAAATTCCTTTTCATTGCCCAGGTATAGACTTAAGAAACGTATGACATACTAATGTGGACAATGTCCACCTGACCATCATTCTCAAAATACTAATAACATTTAGTCAAATTGGTCACGATATATACTAAGAATTACGGTTTCTGCAATTATACATGGAACTTATGTAACTCTATTACGATGAGTTTATATATAGTGGCTATTGCTTGGATCAACACAATTAAGAGGTAACGATCGAGTCAAAAACAATATTTCATTTCGTTTATTTCCATTTCCAACAAAATAAAATGGAGGGGACTGCTGAAAAACTGGGCTTGTAGATTGCAGCCCCCTATAAATTATAATTGCAAAAATAATATATCAATAATAAGGGAACGCACAAGTACATATACCAAATAGACATAACATAGCAGGAGTGCAAGGGACAGGGAAATAAGGGAAACGAGGAACGAGAGAGGGTAGGACTCTTGCCTATAACACACACAACAAAACACGGTCCGACCGGAATACGGATGGCAGTACAAAATGAATGAAAATATAACAAAGTATTTTTATTGAGTGAAATATTTAATGAGGGAGAGCTGAGGCTTGATAATCACGCATAGTTTTATTTTAATTTCAACTTAAAAGAGTTTAAACTGGGGGCATTCTTCATGCTAACATCAAGAATGGCCGAAAGCTTCGGGCCTGCGTAAATAAACATGGATTTAGCAAGTATAGTTCGTCAGTTTGGCGCTTGGGGTATTTGTGTATATTTTTCATTTTAATGAAAATTGAATTCGTAGCGTTTAATTAGTTAACTGGTACATAAACTGACCGAGCCTATAACGATATAACTCATTTATCTTCAACCTATTTTTTTTTAACAAAACATCAGTTTGGAAGTGTTACAGAAAACACGCATAGCTTTCTTTTGTAGAAGTATTATTTTATGAAGATAAGAAATGTGTGTATTACCCCATAAAATAATGCCATAATTTAAGAAGGGCAAAATTAATGTCGAGTAAATCATTAGCAGGGAGGAGGTTGGCAAAAAAAAACGTAACCTTATTTACAATCCCTATATTGCGAGCAATTGTGCGGCAAATGCTATAAATATGAACTTTCCATGAGAGTTTATCGTCGATTATCATATATATCTTATATACAATATACTCACTATTTGCCTAGATCCTGCTAAATGCGAAATGAATCGTGGAATGAAGCTTTGAGTCCTCTCCTCAGAAATATATAATTATAGCCGAGCTGAAAGGATTCACAATAATCTTACACAGTTCAAATAAACGTAACTGGCAACACGTGACATGAGAGGTCTCTTCTAGAACGTGTTATGAAGGCGTTAACAATGTCTCTTTCACAAGATAAGAGGAGAGTTTGTCTCTGGTTCATGAATCCGTGTGTGACAGATGCCAAAACATGCAGTGTGTCGGAGAAAATGATCTAGAAATCAATTTAATGCCGATTCCTTTTGACTAAAAATGTGCTTCGTTCCAACATATTTCCATGAAGAAGTGACGAATAATCCGTATGAAAATGAAAGACATGGGCTGCGTGAGTATGTATTTCACCGCCTGATGACGTGACATTGAGTAGGTACCTGATGCAAGTCAGGTTGATCATGTGGTTCAAAAATGAAGCTAGAGCTAATCGACCAAACAAAAAAGATACATATCTCTTGCTCAGTGAGTCGGTCCTGTGGGCATTGTGACGCAAGTAATATCACGTGACAACGTGGCCTGGGCATTCTGCTCAACAAGAGGAATTTGGCCCAGCTTCGGCGAAGTAACAAGCAATGTACAAGTAAAGATGTATATGGGACTACAGAAACATGTGGACTAAAATCGGGCGTCATTTTTAAGCTGATACTTGTCATATTTAGAAAAGAAGCGCCATGCTTTTCAGAGAACATTTTTCCTCTGATTTTGTCCACACTTGCATTATAAAAATGATAAAGCTTTCTTTAAACTCGACGATAATTGCCCGACAATGTTTGTGAAAACATTCATGAAATTCAAATGAAGCCATAAAATATTATGTCATTATTATATCATGTATAAAAGAGGCTCTCTATGTAAAGTTGAAGGCAAAATTATCCCCGACATTTGTTTTGGTTCTTCTTCTTTCCTATAAGGGTTTACTCATGGTCCCTGGATTTGGAGAGAGAAAGAGAGGGAGACAAAAGAGTGACTTTGCCTGGAAACCACACAAATCTATGTTTGATCCCCATTAGTCATATCATGATATTCGGACCGGCATACTCTTATTATCATGTCAAGTATCGTAGGTGAATAAGATATTTCATACGCCGACTGGGCTTGTATCAAAGGTGTCAGAAGAAAGAAAAAGCACATTTGAAAGGAACGTTCTAAAGAGAAACGTACCTTGATTTATATCATTTGTAATGAATTTTACGCTGGTAGGCGGTACATTAAACAAAAAAGTTTGATGCAAGTCAGTCGGATCATGTGGTTCAAAAACGAAACCAGAAAAAAAAACATATAACTAGAGCTTTTCGACCAAACAAAAAAGATGCATATCTCTTGCTCAGCGAGTCGGTCCTGATAGGCATTGTGACGCAAGTAATATAATGTGAAAACAATACGACTGAGCTTGTATCAAAGGTGACAGAAGAAAGAAAAAGCATTTGAAAGGAACGTTCTGAAAAGAAACGTACCTTGATTTAAATCATTTGTAATGAAGTTCACGCTGGTAGGTGGTACCTAAAAAAAAGGTTATGAACACTGGTTGTAACCCGAGGAGCGTGGGTGGTTAGAAGCTCAAAAACATGTTTACCAAATTGATTCTTTAGAGCAAAATTACAATGAAAAACTATATTTGAAATGTAAGCATGTCCAAATTTGGGTATAACACCTCGTTCTGCTTTGATACAATTGATTTTTATGAAGTGATTTATTTTGAATGAAATCTCTAATAGAAGAAATATTGAAAAAGAGGGGGGAAGTGTGTGTGTGTGTGTGTGTGTGTGTGTGTGTTATGCGTGTGCGTGAATTCGATTTCGTGTATGTGGTCCTTGTTTTTAATTTCTGGGTGTAGTGCTGCTGCTTTCCGCTGTATGTGATTTTCAGCAATATTTTCTATCATGAATCAATTTTTGAAAAGAGTGAGGATGCCAGAGCCTCAAAATACATATGTTATTATCGCTGTGTACTACTACGAAATCTACCTTTCTAAATAGTTTCTTTGATATTAATCAGATTACAGATTAACTCAACTTTAAGGCTTGTTCAGATATGGCTCGGTTAACTGACCAACAACAAAAAAGCGCCGCGCTTTTGCAGCGTCTTATGTGAAGGAGCCTTTACATTTAATGGTTGGCCGTTTCCCTGTTTCAATGGAGAAGCATCTAGGTGAGCGGCTTACATTCTTACAAGTGATGCTGACGGTTCCACGACACCTACCCCCTGGACATCCACCCCCGGATAACCACCCCAGTCAACTACCCCTAGGACAACTACCCCTGGGACAACTACGCCCCCCGGACAACTACCCCCAGTAAACTACGCCCTAGGATAACTACCCCCGGACAACTGCCCCCGAACATCTACCCCCTAGAACAACAACCCTCGGACAGCTACCACCCGGACAACTATCCCCAGACAACTACCACCCTGACAACTACCCCAGACAACTACCCACTATGACAACCATCCTCTTGAATTGCAAGGTAATGGTCTTAAGATTGCTCAATTAAATGTTAATCGTCTTCTCAAACATATTGAAGAAGTGAGAACATTATTTTGTAAAATCGAATGATATTCAGATTGTTGCTGTAAATGAAACCAAAATAGATGTATCTAATTATGATGATAAAGTCATTGACAATTTTAACTTGGTACGCAAAGACAGAGTTTGACAGAGAGGCGGGGTCGCCATATATTTTCACAAATCTTTACATTTTAAAAAACTAACGCATGAAACCCTAGATAATTTAGTAGCAATAGTAATAAAGGTGCATCTTTAGCTTGCAAAACCCCTCGTCATATCAACTTGGTATAGACCGCCCTCTTCAGACGTTGGAATCTTTAATTTATATAAGCGGTTGCTTAGCTATATTGACATAATGAACTGTGACACAATTTTAGTAGGAGATGTAAACTGTGACCTTTTGGTCAAACCTTTATCAAGTATGAGTAAGAAATATATGGATATCAATAATATATATTCTCCAGTTCAAGTTAACACAAATGAAGCAACCAGAATTACAAATGCTTCTGCTACATTAATTGATCATCTCTTAACTAATAACTCCCAAAACGTAAAGAGTTATGGAGTGTTAAATTCATAATGGAATGAGTGACCATTCTATTAGCTTTTTCAATTTGGAATGCCGATGTTTCATCCCAACCCAGATTTACTTGTATGAGAGTGGTACTAGTTGAGTGACTTGGCCTGAAACGAGATTGGGTGGCAAACTCCAAAACTTGCCTTTGGACAACCCGTTTCAGTATTTTAGATACGCAGGGCAAAATTGAGATGTGCCGAAAATTTGCAGGAGAGCTCTTATCGCCACCTTTGTGAATTGTGATAATCTTGGACCTTTTCCATTGTTGAGGAAATTTACTGCTCAACAAAGAGAGGTTGATCAGGTTGGCAATACTCTGTGATATCTCGGTAGCACATGCTTTCAAAACAAAAACTGATATTTGATCTACACCTTCAGACTTTAAGTATTGTAATTTTTTTTTTTAATTCCCAACACATCATTTTCGGTTACAGGGGTAAACCCAAAATTCTTAATTAAGGGTATATTGTTTTCTATAGGGAGAGGCGTATCAGGAATTTCTTTTGCTAAATTTCAATTGGTCAAATGGTAGGCTTTCTAGGAAGACTAAGGCGATTCCTTAGTGAATCCGTACTGAAATTAATATATAGCTCATTGATCCTTCCGTATTTTGATTATGGTAATGTTATTTACAATGCAGCTTTCAGGAAATAAACAGATCTCCTCCAAAAATTACAAAATAGGGCAAGCCGTATTATACTTAAAATAAAACCTGAATCTCATGTCTCTGTTATGGAAATGCAGAACGCTCTTAGTTGGCAACTCTTGGACAAAAGAAGAAATCATCATTCCCTTGTTCTTATGTATAAAATTATGAATAATCTAACCCCTGAGTATTTAAGAAATGAAATTGAGTTGATAACTCATTCCTACCCTTCCCGAATTGGAGCTCAAATAAAATTACCCAAACCGAGAACAAATTACTTCAAAAGAAGATTTAAGTATAGAAACGCAAAGGCCTACAACACACTTCCTCCTCATATCAAATCGTACTCTAGTGTTAATACATTCAAATCTAAGATTGCAGAACTGTAGCACACGGTCCCCTCCTTATCTTGTTAAGATTACTTTTTTTCCCCTTCTTTTTTGACAATTTATTTACTGTGGTTCAGATATGTATTCATGTTTTGTTTTGTTTATGTCATTGTTCCTGACCCCACGGAAGCCAGTTTTCCCATGTCGGGTAAGCTGAAGCCACCGTATCTCATGCATCGTCATTATGTTTTTAAACGGAAATAAATACTACTACTACTACTAAGGGGTATTGTCCTAGGGGGTAGTTGTCTAGAGGGTAGTTGTCCGGGTTGTTGTCCTAGGGGGTAGTTGACTGGGGGGATTTTTGAAAGCACCCACCCCCCCCCCCTATTTCCGGTGTGTATAAATACGGGCCGGACTTTGGTGCGAAAAGAATACCCCCTTTACCGGAGATTTTGGGAACACGAATGTGGTCCCTCCGACCCCGGAGTGGGGAGGGGCGGGGGCGGTGCGGGGCTCAAGCAGTTTACATGGTATTTGCATTACAGAAACATCAATCGCTCGATGATTATGATATAATAATGTGATACATATGATATGAATCATAATTTGGGTAATATATATATTCTTTACTTCATTAATCTTGTACACATTATTACTGTATAAGCAATAGGGTATTCGTTCAATTAGACAAATGTGTCGACTTTGATATGGCGAAAAGATGTTCAATGTGATGATTTTGTTTTAATAATGAGGTTGTTTCAAGTGACAGAATTACTTTAACCCACAGTAATACTTATAATTACTTGGTTTTTGCATTTCGTTAAATCATTACATTCTTACTTACAAGTAACAAACATCTTGTTTGCTATTACTACTTCCCATTTACGTACATGTGTACTATACTGACCTATCTATATATCCACATAACACCACCTATATATCCATCTATCTGTTTTCTCTCTCTCTTTCTCCCCCTCCATTTCTCTCTCTCTCTCTCTCTCTCTTTCTCTCTTCCACTCTTTATGTGTTGTACTTTGTTTCATTTATCTTTTTGTGACAGTCTAGTATATATGTATTCTGCTTTTTTGTCTGTATATTAAGTCAGTATATTTTATTTCAGTTAACCTACACGCAACAAGCCTAGCTTTTAAGTAAGTTCATTTTTCATTTCCGGATTCAATAATTTACAGAACATTCTTTCATGTCATTATTTACTTCCATATTACTTAAAGAAATGTTATAGTTGTAAAATACATTATGTTTTGTTAATTTTGCATGGAATATGGATAATAAATTTTTTAAAAATCAATGATCGTACATTTTTTTTCTAGGTACAATTATTTTTAGTCTCTTGACTGAAAATGTGGTTGTGAATAAATTCGATATTTTTTTTTAGTTTAATAAACCATCTAATTCAACTTGACCCTGCTGGCTTTTACAAACCCTGTTGACTGCAGCTAGAGCCCACGAGAAAAACGAAATTAATACTGATGAGGCTACACTGGGTAAACAAGACATATTAGTATCTTCATTATTATTACTGTACATTAGCTACTATTAAAAATCATGCCTTATAAAGATGCCGGAGTAACATTTTGTATGACAAAAAGCGATGTGAACAAGTCAATATATTCAAAGACGGGGAAATTCCAACATGTCATTGCCACTATATTGTCAGGTGGGCGGTGGGTATTTTTTTTATGCTCAGAAAAAGTCACTCGGAATTTCAAGGTGACGTGTACTTAAATTTCTAAAGGGGCACGGGCTGATTGCCCTTTCCTAGGCCACTAATCGATCTCTGCTTATTATTGATAATCGTATGGCGAAAAAACAAAGGGGGAGATTTTACTGCGATTTTACTGAATTACTGCGATTAAAATGTTTTTGCTTCCATTGCTATAGCCACACAAAAATACCTCCATAGTAATATGTAAGTGACTGTGTAGACCTTGAAGCCCTCTGCGTCTCCTAGTAGTATTTCTAGGGATAGAGCGCCAGGGTCCCCTCCCCACCCCCAACCAAGTCCCTTACCACCTCCCCATCGCCCAAATTACTGTACAAGCAAGAGTAAAAAGCGACCGAGCCGCAGATTTCTTTTCTTTTAACTTTAACCCTGAAAAGCACAATTTATTTTGCATTTGACCCCATAAGAAAAGACAAAAGGGAGCACTGCAATCGAGCGGTCAAGTTTCAAAATTGATAAGCGTTTTCTCCATTTACTCTTTCATCAAATGAAGCTCAAAATGATGAAAAACTTAATGGATATAGTCGAGGAATTAAAGCATGGTTGAATATTCCCTTCAAATGCGAAGCATTTGCCAATACGTGTACCATTATTACATTTTTTATATCAGATGGGCGCAATAAATGCTGATGTAACTCCTGTGACAGGGAGCAAAGCAACGAGAATATTATTTTTTGGAGCGTTCAAAAACTCAATTTATAAGCTATATATCCGATATTGCTGTCGACATTGCAAGATCCTGACTAACAAATGCGAGCGAGAAAGAGACCAAGCTTCTGATTTGTTTTCCTCTTTTTTCTAAATTCAGTACCATGCGTAGTGGAGGAGCAAATAACCCTAATATCTTCCATTTCTCCCCTTCCTTTTTCTCTCTTTTGTGTTGTTTTTGTATTGTTTTTTTTAATTTCGCCCCCTTGAAGTAAAGTCCGGGGCTCGTTCCCCCTACCATTCCCCGTGGATACAGCGCCGCCCTCCCATCTTAGTAATTTACAACTGTGTGAAAAAGAGGGATGACAGCAATACTCCAGCCGAGGTTCTAATTCAGGGGAATTCCAAGCTGTATGTTACATTTTTTTTTTTGTGTATCCCGCTCTTGGGGAAAACCCAATATGCCCGTTCACACATGGCAATTAGTGCGATTTGGATCGCGATTCAAAGATCGAATTTGGGGGGCGACCGTGCACACAATCATGTCGATTTAGTATTCTCGCACGATGGCAAGAGCGTCGAACTGCACATCCGCGAATCTAGACGGTGTATATTGCTTGGAATCCTGGAATTAAATAAATCTAAATTTTATTCTCAATACCATCACACACAGCGCTCGGCAAGCTTTCGCGATTATACTGAAAAATAGCAATACTTACTGCGGATTGGATCGCGATGCAAAAGTAGATTTTTAAATCTCACTTTTTTTCTGTAGGTGTAAACTCCCCTATTGGCGTTTTTTCGTGTGCGCATTGGCATTCGGGGTTAGTATCTTTGTTTGGAGATAAAAGGCATTATTAACTCAAGATAAAATGAACACACCAAGTGAACCCATTGCCTATGTCAGTGAATCATGAAGCCTGCCTTATTTGGACGAAAACATGACAACAATAATCGTAATAAAGGATATGGAATTTGAAATGTTTTTATCAGCTCACTTGGTGATAAGTGACATGAAAAGAAGTAAAGAGGTTTATATCAATAAACAGTTTTTTTATACGAAATATTGCATTTTCGTTGTCTGTTGTTTGTGTGCAGCTATACTTTACATATTCACACTCTTTGTTTATGCTGTAAAATCATATTTTTATGATTGAACATTTTAATGAAATATGACAAATGAAATTTCCGTTTCTGATGCGACGGTTACCTTTGTATCCATATTAAACAATATTTTGTCAGATACTAATATTTGATAAATTCTTCAAGATATGTGACATTTGTTTAAAAACTACCTCCCTCAATTTGTGAAAAGTAACGAGACATGAGCTGGAGAGTACAACAAAAGGAAATCGTGCAATCGTGCAATCGTCTTCAAATAAAAAAAAAAGGGTAATTGTAAGAATCACCCCCTAACATTATTTTACGGGCTACATACAAATTCTACGTGATATTGCGTAACAAATAGTTTGTGATGAGATCCACTAACCTTGACGGATTAGGCTCGACTTTTCTGCAGTCGCCGTCTGAATTCAGGCAAGTAAATTTATGCATGGCTTAAAGTTGCCTTTTAAAATCGGTCTTTTAGCTATTAAGTAGATGCATTATTTCTGCATTAAAGCAGCCAATTAAATATCACAATGAAATTATAATTGTTTCTCATTATATACGAAGAGGTTTATGGCATTTTCCTAACTTTCAAATAATGAACTCGTCATCACTTTAAAATGATGAGTAATTCGTTTTCAGATTATAGATTTTTCATCCCCAGTTGTATTTTTGTACATGTATAACCGATGTATGTGATATAGTGTCCGAGCTATACGTTCACCACAAATGACAGCATGTGTGTGCGCAAGCATATGTATTGTATGTCGTGTAACTGCAAACATGTTTTTCTGTATCGCGTGCCTTCGGTCAACTGGGCTGCCCCCCCCCCCCCCCCCCCCCCCTCCCCTGGATACGCCACCGCCCTCCCCACACCTACACCCCCCAGTGTTTAGTATTTCAAAACTGTATAACAAAGAGAGATCGCAGCAAGTCAAAACACGAAGTCGGGGGATTTCCTCGCATTATTATGAATGACCATTAAAATGACGCCACGTATTGCTATGACCTCACATAAAAAATCCCCTCAAAATCTTGCGCAATAGTGTGACGTGTCACTGGAAACCGCCCTTCTCTCCCACACAAACACACCCACACACACGTATATATTATCTGCCTCCAATCTCCATTCTCCATTCTCTGTTTCGTCGATCATAAGCTCCGCATCTTATCTCCATGCACGCTCTCCGTCGTAAGCTCCACATCCGATCTCATCTCAATGCACGTTCTTCGTCGTACATCCTATATAGCTGAAGTAAGAAGCATAATCATCTGAAAAGGTATGTATTTTTTAACCAGAGAATATTTGAATATATTATATTCAAATTGTTTTCAAATTTCTTCTCGTTTACCATTAATATTTATTATTATACCATTATTACTTACAAATTGTCGGTATCGCTTTCTGTCAAAATACTGGTGTTTTAAGTGGAGAAGTGACAGTGATCCAATATTAATTTTGCTCCGGGCCTTGTTTCGTCCAAAGTGTATTAAAATTAGCGGCGCTTTTGTAGGTTTAGCACATCTCATAGTCAATTTCGTCTAGGGTCATTCATTTTTGTTAAACTTTGTCCACTAAATTTCATCAATTCGCATCCAATTTCGTCAAAGTCATTTCCAGTTCTTCGTCTACGTCTGCCATGATCACATTTATGTCTCATTCATTATATCTCCAATGTTTTCTAAATATTTTCAAAACAATATATTGTTGTGGATCACAGTTTAACCTAGCTTTATGTCCCAAAAGCAGTTTTATCATGCCATTTTGCGTCGTACGTCTCTGTTGGCTCAAGTTTACCCCAATGTAGGAGAAGTATGTGGTTATTCATTTTCAACATATGAATTTGAAATTATGTTATCATTGCGGACATACAGATTTATCTGTTTTGTTTTTCCTTTCGCCTTTTTTTCTTCAAATTCATATGTATTTATTACATAAGTTTATAATCATCGTAATTTGAGGGATCCACATTCTACAAGACCTGCTCCTCAGTAGATCCGCCCATTCCACGATTTTACTTTAAAAAAAAGGACTATAATTTACACCAAATATATAAATTATTTTTTAAGTCAAATAATGATTCTCAAAATTTGATTACATTAATGTACATTGATTTCTGTGACTGATATGTCGTCGTGATTGTTTATATTTATTGTTTTGTTGGAATGAAAATAAACTGAAACACTGTATAAAATGCTGTTAAATTTAATCACCTGTAGGGCGGTAAATTGTTGGTAATTGGCATCTAATTCAAACTAACGTACAAGATATAAGGAATTGTTATATTGAGATTGACGGCTTTCCTCTCATTGCAAAACAATCTTTAATTTTTATAGGAGTCACTATTGACTCCCATTTAAATGTTAATAAGCATTAATTACAAAGCATACTGGAATATTGTATAAGTTAATGAAATTTATGTCTGAAAGCTCTATGATTATATTTTATAATTCTTAAATTGTATCACATGTGTTATATTTAACAAATTTAGGGGGAAATTGAAGTATAACAAGAATCTATTCCTTATTTTTGCTTTAAAAGAGAGCAATTTGCATGATTTCTTACTTTTGCATGACGACATAATTAAAGCCCGGATCAGTTGTCGTCGGAGCCCTTCTAAAGTGTTGGGAGCCTACAATTCGCCAACAATTTGGTGACAAGATATCACTTAAATTGTATCATGATGTTAAAGAGGATGTCATTTAAGACACACTTCTGCAAAGTTCTTTAACAAAAAATATGTTTGAAGACAAATATTGAGAAAAGAATACTTAATTTGGGTTTTCTGTTGTAGACACAAAACCTAAATTTTGTATTCTTTCATCGATATTCTACTTCAAACACATTTGTTTTGAAAATCCTTGCAGAGATGTGTCTTAAATGGCATCCTCTTTCACAGTATCATACAATTTAAGGGTCAATGTCGCTATTCATAAGGACCGCTATTCATAAGGTCCGCTATTCATAAGGTCCATTATTCATAAGGACCGCTATTCATAAGGTCCGCTTTTCATAATTGGAGAAAAGGGTCATTATTCATAAGGGTCATTATTCATAAGGACCGCTATTCATAATCAAAGAAGAGGGTCGGTATTCATAATATTAGAAGAGGGTCGCTATTCATAATAGGAAATCGGGGTCGTTATTCATAAGGGTCCCTATTCATAATATTACAAAAGGGTCTGTATTCATAACACAGAAAGAGGGTCGCTATTCATAAGACGAAATGAGGGTCGCTATTCATAATACGAAATGAGGGTCGCTATTCATAATGCAAAATGAGGGTCGTTATTCATAAGGGTTATTATTCATAAGGGTCATTATTCATAATAAGAAATGAGGGTCGCTATTCATAAAAGGAGAAGAGGGTCGCTATTCATAATAGAAGAAGAGGGTCGCTATTCATAATAGGAAATGAGGGTCGCTATTCATAATAAGAAATGAGGGTCGCTATTCATAATAGAAGAAGAGGGTCGCTATTCATAATAGGAGAAGAGGGTCGCTATTCATAATAGGAGTAGAGGGTCGCTATTCATAATAAGAAATGAGGGTCGCTATTCAAAATAGAAGAAGAGGGTCGCTATTCATAATAGAAGAAGAGGGTCGCTATTCATAATAGGAGTAGAGGGTCGCTATTCATAATAAGAAATGAGGGTCGCTATTCATAATAGGAGAAGAGGGTCGCTATTCATAATAGAAGAAGAGGGTCGCTATTCATAATAGGAGTAGAGGGTCGCTATTCATAATAAGAAATGAGGGTCGCTATTCATAATAGAAGAAGAGGGTCGCTTTTCGTAATAGGAGTAGAGGGTTGCTATTCATAATACGAAATGAGGGTCGCTATTCATAACACGAAATTAGGGTCGCTATTCATAAAAAAGAAATGAGGGTCGCTATTCATAATAGGCGTAGACGGTCGCTATTCATGATACGAAATGAGGTTCGCTATTCATAATACGTCCCCCCCCCCCCCCTCGGCTACGTTCCTGGTCCTGTAGGGGGGCGATATATAGCCCTGAATAGTTGTCTCTTTTTAAAGTAATTATATTTTATCTGTTATCTTTGATAATTATATAGAGCCAACCCCCGCTCATGTGGTGACGAAAAAAGAGTAAAACATAACACACATGTAATCCTATCGTAAATTTTCCTCCTTGTTGGAAATCTTGCCCCACCACCCTGCCCCCGACTGATCTTATCCAGGCTACGCCACTGAGATATTAAGTACGCCAAGCAGGCCCTATTTAAGAAATTAGTAATTGTTTATACGACAATAATGTTTTTGTAGAAAGTAATTTTTATTTAGGACTTATGGACCTACAAATTACTGAGCGGAATTGGACCTGACAATTGGACCTAAGCCCAGTATCTACCGATCCCCCGAGCCCCCCCCCCCCCCCCCCCACACACACACACCCTTTTGAAAAAAAGTATGTTAATGGGGAAATATAAAGAAAGAAAGAAAAGTGACCTGCCGGTTTCACAAATGAGGTATCAAAATATGCTCATCTGACCGTAATTAAATGCCTAAAACCCCCGAGCTTCCGGGGGCATGCAGACCCCACCAAAGGCCCGTAGGCAGGCCCCTGGAAGCTCATCTGACCTTATTTTAATGCTTAAAACACGAGAGCTTCCTTGACCCTTACCGGTGCTTTGCCCCTGGACCCCACGCCAATTTAAACAATATTGCCCAACTTTTTCACAGTGTATAGGCTAATGGTCCGGTCAAACTCCGTTTGTTTTCGATATTCAGAACGTTTCAGGAGATCAAGTTTTTGGATAAATCAAGTTAGGTTAATTAATATGATTATTAGTATCGTGAGGCATGATAATTCATGGAAAACTGAAATCTTGAAACTCTTCATTGGCTGAAATTGAAGAGCTTCTGTGTGCCTGGATCTGACTAAGGCTATATAATTTGTTTTTCCATAAGTCCTACTAAAAGTTACTTTGTACAAAAATATTTTTTTCGTATAAACAATAAACTAGTTTCTTAAAATAGCAAACTAAGTCCTTAAATGGCTATAATAATGAGCATGCTTTTTCTACTTAATGTGTCAGTGGCGTAGCCACGATAAGCTCAGTCGGGGGGGGGGGTGCAGGGTGGTGGGGCAAGATTTTCCACGAGCGGGACAAATGACGATAGGATTATTTGTGTTTTCCTTCTTGTTTTCACCGCTGTAGCGGGGGAATATATGAGCTAGATTATGGGGATGTCTATAATTATCAAAGCTAAAAAGTAAATTATTTTTTAAAAATACACAATACAGGGGATGCAACCGTTTACATAATGTCTTACGGTAACAAAAAATCGTATCTGATTTTGAGTATCCAATTTCCTTACTTATATGGAAAATATGTCGTGCGACATTGTATATTTACGAAAAGCTTGAATATGGTATATAACTGAAGTCCCTACAACCCCCTCTCTGTCGCTTTCTTTCTTTGCTGAGGATAAGATACATGATAGATCAACCCCTTGAAGGCAACACTGATACAACCCCACCGCCCTCACCCTTAAACACACACAGGCTACGCCATCTATGAACTACTTGGACGAGAATTGTCGCTAATATGTACATGTACCAAGGGAATACTGCCGGGAGGGTGGGCCGAATTGGAGGGGGGGCAGGGGGGAGGGGGGGGGGGGCTGGTGACCGGAATGATGGGACACGTTCATTATTTAGGCACGCCTTTCTTTCTTCAGAAATGTGAGTTTTCAATAAATATTTCCTTCAAATGTTTGGGACCATGTGGCCTATCCCACCCCCCCCCCCCCCCCCCGGCCTACGCTGTAGCCATGGGGTGTCCAGTATGTCGCTTTCTTATTAACATTTAGTTTATTGCTTATGTAATTTTGACTTTTCGGTATTATGAATAGCGACCCTCTCGTCGCATTATGAATAGCGACCCCCTACTCCAATTATGAATAGCAAACCTCATTTCGTATCATGAATATCGACCCTCTACTCCTATTATGAAAAGCGACCCTCTTCTCCTATTATGAATAGCAACCCTCTTCTCCTATTATGAATAGCGACCCTCTTCTCCTATTATGAATAGCGACCCTCTTCTCCTATTATGAATAGCGACCCTCTTCTCCTATTATGAATAGCGAACCTCATTTCGTATTATGAATAGCGACCCTCTTCTCCTATTATGAATAGCGACCCTCTTCTCCTTTTATGAATAGCGACCCTCTTCTCCTATTATGAATAGCGACCCTCTTCTCCTATTATGAATAGCGACCCTCATTTCCTATTATGAATAGCGACCCTCTTCTCCTATTATGAATAGCGACCCTCTTCTCCTATTATGAATAGCGACCCTCTTCTCCTATTATGAATAGCGACCCTCATTTCCTATTATGAATAGCGACCCTCATTTCATATTATGAATAGCGACCCTCTTCTCCTATTATGAATAGCGACCCTCTTCTCCTATTATGAATAGCGACCCTCTTCTCCTATTATGAATAGCGACCCTCTTCTCCTATTATGAATAGCGACCCTCTTCTCCTATTATGAATAGCGACCCTCATTTCCTATTATGAATAGCGACCCTCTTCTCCTATTATGAATAGCGACCCTCTTCTCCTATTATGAATAGCGACCCTCATTTCCTATTATGAATAGCGACCCTCATTTCCTATTATGAATAGCGACCCTCATTTCCTATTATGAATAGCGACCCTCATTTCCTATTATGAATAGCGACCCTCTTCTCCTATTATGAATAGCGACCCTCTTCTCCTATTATGAATAGCGACCCTCATTTCCTATTATGAATAGCGACCCTCTTCCTGTGTTATGAATAGCGACCCTTATAAGTAATGAACCTTATTTCGTATTATGAATAGCGACCCTCTCGTCGTATTATGAATAGCGACCCTGATTTCATATTATGAATAGCGGTCCTTATGATTAATGACCCTTAATATGAATTATGAATAGCGACCCTCATCTCACGTTATGAATAGCGGTCCTTATGATTAACGAACCTTATTTCATTATGAATAGTGACCCTCTTTTGCCATTATGAATAGCGGACCCGGAAGTACGGGAGTTTACACGTTATGAATAGCGGTCCTTATGAATAGTGGGCCTTATGAATAGCGGTCCTTATGAATAGCGAATAGACCCCCAATTTAAGGGTTGTTTTGCCATCACAGTTGTTGGGGCTCTCAACTCTTAAGAGGGGCTTTATTATGATAGTCCACTGCCTGGAGTGTTTCCTTGTTGCGTGCGCGATCTAGTCTGCAGGCATAGACCCTAATTTGACACTTAATCAAAAAATCATTGTGCCTTGAGAGAAGTCTAGCCCAGCTACCCAGCTACAATACAACTACACATCTATACAGATGGGTCAAAGGTTCCAAATCTTGGAATAAGTTCTGCTTCTTTTTATGTACCAGCCTTCTCCTTTCAACAAGCCAAACGATTGGCGGATCACACATGATCTTTCAGAGCCGAACTGGCTGCAATTGTCCTTGCGCTTAATTGGCTAGAGAACATTAATGTGTATGTTGGCATCGTTATTTTTTGTGATTCCGTAAGCGCCCTGCTCGCCATAAAGGATGAAAAAGATATTACATTTGTAACTGAAATTATTACATTAAGTACAAAATTATCGTATCAAGGAAAACACATACACTTAGAATGGATTCCTAGCCATTGTGGTGAACACGGAAATGAAATGGCAGATTTTTATGCAAAATCTGCTTTACAAAATAACATTGAAATTTGTAATAAATTATCCTTTTCTGAAATAAAGAGTATTATTACCAGCAAGTATATAAAACTCTGGCAAGACAGATGGAATAATTCTGAAAGTTTTCTTAGACAGATACTGCCTACAGTAAATCAACCATATGAATGTAAGTTGAACAGATTTGAAGAAAGTATTCTCCATAGATTAAGAATAGGAGTGATAGGTTTGAACTTAGATCTCTTCAGATTGAATATGCACTCGACAGGCCATTGCAATAACTGCATAGGACGTACTGAAACTGTAAACCACTTTCTCACTGAATGCCCAAAGTACATCATAGAAAGAGCTATGTTACTCGTAGAAACTCACATCCACAGGAAATCATGACACTACTTAAAAATTCAGAAATAATTAAACAAAAAGCAATAGTTCGCTTCGTTTTAAGAACAAAGCGGCTGTATCAAAACCATTAAATTGATTTTTTTTTTCTTTCTTTCTTATATTCTCTTTTCCTTTTTCTTGCACCAATAAAGCCCACAATACTTGTAACTAATTTGACCGTTTAATTTTTCTAACAATTCGGTGATCACCTCCAACATCACATGCCAGCTGGCACCCCCTCACCTATGCCGGAGTGACCTAGGTTAAAACCGAAAGTCTGCGAAATGCACCTCAAAGACTGGTAAGATGGCATTTTGAAAAGGGTGGGGGTGAGTGCGAAGTACACATGTGCATAGAGAGGTGGTATGTGAACGCGCACGTACGTGCGCGTAAATACTCGCTAGGCTATCTCTTTCCAAATTTATTAATTTATTGAATTTTCTCTAAAAAAGAAAGAAAACAAAATATATATAGGGTCTAAAAAGAAAATAAGCGGAAGGAAAGGGGCTGGAAAGAGAAAGAATCCTAAAAATAGTCATTTATGACATGAAATTGTACATAATTTATAATGTATATATATAAATAATTCATAAAATAAGTGTGTGGCAAAAATAGTCAACTGTGACTGATTGCCATACAAAATCAAATCAAGAAGAAGAAGAAGGTGTGTCAGGAGCAGCTACAGTACATGGCCTATGGTAGTCTTATAGTGCAGACTCACTTTTACGACTGAACAGGGTTTGTGCTTGCAGACTATGCGCGATCGGCTGATAAAATAACACACCCTCAAAGCTGAAACGGAGACAGTACTTGCCTTTCATTCTTACCATCGCAAACGACGAATGTATTTTAAGGGTCGCACGAACTGTGTGGATTGCGTGTACGGGAGGAGGACAAAGATGATTGAAGGATAAAAATATACAATAACGAACAGTATGTAGACTATCAAGATGGATGATTCTGGAAATTCCCAATACCTCAGCCAAGCTGCTCATTTGGGGAATTCCAAGCTGTACGTTACATATCATGACAAGATTTCTCCCGCTCTTGGGGAAAACCCACACAATTTTTTTTTTTCGCGTGTGTCGGCAGAGGGTTATTTACGGAGCCCGGGAAGGGACATGGTAAAAATATTTTTATCTCGTTAAAACGAGATAGTATCTCGTTTTAATGAGATAGTATCTCGTTTTAATGAGATAGTATCTCGTTTTAATGAGATAGTATCTCGTTTTAATGAGATAGTATCTCGTTTTAATGAGATAGTATCTCGTTAAAACGACATAGTATCTCGTTAAAACGAGATAGTTATCTCGTTTTAATGAGATAGTATCTCGTTAAAACGAGATAGTTATCTCGTTTTAATGAGATAGTATCTCGTTAAAACGACATAGTATCTCGTTTTAATGAGATAGTATCTCGTTTTAATGAGATAGTATCTCGTTTTAATGAGATAGTATCTCGTTTTAATGAGATAGTATCTCGTTTTAATGAGATAGTATCTCGTTAAAACGACATAGTATCTCGTTAAAACGAGATAGTTATCTCGTTTTAATGAGATAGTATCTCGTTAAAACGACATAGTATCTCGTTTTAATGAGATAGTATCTCGTTAAAACGACATAGTATCTCGTTTTAATGAGATAGTATCTCGTATAAGTCCATTGCATACTGGAACCGGGTGGTCCCTGTATTAAGCCTATGGGAGTGAGAGAATTCAGTAGTCCACGGGTTAACAACATAATACCCGCGAGGCTAGACTAGACTGCGCGCGCTGGCGCTAGCGCGCTCGCTGCTTAATGCAGTAATAGCGTATATAGCCAGGCGGCCATGCCATGCCAGGCCTTGTACGTATGTACGGTACGGTAGATCGACTGAATTCAACCGGTTGCAATCGCGAGGATTGAAGGTTAGTTCACTTCTTTTACTTATTTATGGCCGGGTCATTCAATGTAAAAGTGAACAAACAGCTAATTTAACAGATTTGCTCTTTTTCGCGATCAGTTCTAGATCTGTGTAACGTTAATTTTAAGACTGCTCAATTAGCAGACTGCAGTCCCCATCGGAAGCGCCCTGTTCTGGGGCCCGACGCTTCAGGCTCTCCGCGGTCTGGGTCTGGGACCCTGGCCTTGGGCTTGGCCTGCTGGGAAGGCTGTGGTCATTTTGCAAGCTAGAGACAAAGTAAACTAGATCTAGACGTTACTTTTTTACGTGCTCGCATTGCAGTAGAAGTGTGGAATTTTCGTATGTATAGATCTAGACTAGTCTAGATATACGAGGAAAAAGCAAGCAAATGTCAGAATTGTAAAAAAAAAAAAAACCTCATATTCCACGGCTATTGATGTCTAGATCTAGTGTGTAGAGTCTAGATCTAGATTCAACTATGCAATATGCAATACACCGCAACTTAGTCTTAGTATAGATCTAGATCTATTTCAGCGGCGCGGCGGATCCAGGATTTTATTTTGTTCTAAAAGTAACTTAGTTCTAAAAAGTCATTTGAATTCAAAGTGAGACACAATAATCAAGCAATCAAGAGAAAAGAGTCTGTGAAGTATTTAGGCATTGAGTTGGCTAGCGCAATTTCATTTTCATCTTTAGTAGAATCAGTTGTAAAAAAAGCAAATTCTCGTCTGAAATTTTTGTACAGATATCAAAGTTGTATGGATTTAAAAGCAAGACGTACACTCTGTTTTGCTCTTATTCAATGTTTATTTGACTATGCTAACCCTGCATGGTACAGTAACATAAACAAGTCAGATCAAAAGAAGTTGAAGATTATACAGAACAAAATTGTGAGATTTATCAACTGTTCTGGTCCAAGAACTCATGTTGGCTATAGCGAACTTTCTAAAGCTGGTTTTCTTGAAGTCGACCAAAGATCAAAACAACTCGCATTGCATCACGTGCATAAAATATATCATACTAGGTCGAATCATTATATTCGATCCAACTTCGATCTTGTTACTGACGTACATGATTATAATACAAGAAATAGACGATTCAACTTTAACTTACCAGAAAGAGTAGGTAGTATTGGAAATTCGTTTTATTACAATGCCATAAAACATTGGAATTCCCTTCCCAATGGTGTAAAAGAAATAGGAAACTATGATCATTTTAAGAGGAAATTAAAGGAATACCTAATACTTGACAGTCAGAGAAGAGAAGTGAATGACATGTTATATGATTGAAATTGTTATTCTTCTGTCGGTTCATACTTTTTCATGTTGTATATACTTATGTTTTCGTACGTTATAGAAATTCTACAAATTCATCATTATTTTCCTCTTCTTCCTTCTCCTCTTTTTCTTCTTCTCCTTCTTCTTTTTCTTCTTGTACTTAATATCATTTCTATCATCAGTTTAATGTTGTTATTATTATCTTTAATAAGTAGTTCTTTTAATTTTCTTATCTGTCTGTAAATATTACTATTTTAATTTATTAATTGTATACATGTCTGTAAGGGACCCCACTGGAAATAAGCTCTCGAGCTTTCGTGGGTTATCCTGTTCAAGCTGACTTATTTTTGATCTGTTATTATTGTATATTGTTGTATGTTGGAAGCTTGTCGAATAAAAATCAATCAATCAATCAGGATTTTTCAAAAGGGAGGGCCGAAGTTGGACCGAAATATCAGCCTCTATTTGGCGTTGACGGTTGGATCCGCTGAGCCTGAGATTGCATATCTGGCTTCTCTAAATGCCTCTGACTCTGAGCTCTGTCATTTTGTCAAAAGAATGCCCCAAGAATGAAGAAAGATGGTTATTCCTGTCTAGGCCGAAGTCTGCTCAGCCTCAGGGCCTCATCAGGCACCAGAAAAATTCGCTGACCAGCGAAAAAAAGTGGAAAAAATGATCCTTAGCTTTTTCAAGTGTCTGTTTAGATCTAAGTCTAGATCTACCCAAAATATTCCTTGACAAGCAAACAAAAAGGAGAAGGGGAGGGCCATGGCCGATTCCCCCCCCCCCTTGATTCCGCCACAGTATAGATTCTATGACTAGACTATGTTGTTCAAATTATTTGCTAGGTACCAGTTTACTAGTAGGTTTATTGTCACCCTTAGATCTAGTCCTTACACTTCTAGCCATGTAATAACATTAACAGTAACTGGGATTTTGTCAAAATGTTTACATTTACGTATCTAGAGGCTAATAAAAAAACATCAGTGCAACACTGTTGAGTATGTTGAAGCACTAAAAATAGAGGATTTATTTATTTAATAAATTTACTGTCTTCATATTAACTTTCATTGCTAACATGTTGAGCTATTTGATAAAATTATTTTTTTATTTTTTTTTTCTCAGTAAATTTACAATATTTTAATGTTTAAATGTTGCTGAAATAGTTACTTGACAAATGCAAAGTAAGATTAATAAACAAAAACCAGTGTGCATGAAAAGTTTATTTAACCAGTTCTTTGGGGGGAAAAACACTGTTGCCTGTGCGTTTTAGATAGGTATACACCATGGGGCTAACGTAGTGAGCCCCATGCCTGCAGGGGTGGTTTATTGTACTAGTAACTACGAGTGTAGAAAATCAATAAGTTTTGAAATATTATAAATAAGGACTAGACCTAGACTGCATGCATGGCTGGAATACTCCCCCAGGGAGTGGAGAATGTGCATACATTGTGTGCGGGCAATCCTGATTGAATCCGATGACCGGGGACGGGGTAATAATAATCTGTAAACTGCTTAGATACATTATTAATGTCTTACTCTTAAGCACTATAAAAAAGCGGATTATTATTATTATTGATTGTGTTTTCAATATTTTAATTTTGTATTCATTGTATTTCTTCAGTAACTTAATGCCTGGCTAAAACATCGACAAACTTAAACTAATGTCATACATAAGTGTTAATACATGTGTAGGATCTACATCTATATAAGTTAGTTGGGAGTAGACTCTAGACCCTATATCATACATGTATGTATATGGTCCATCCATGCATCCAGAGTTTCCAAGTATGATAATTCCTCTTATAATCCTATTCAGTGTAAGTGTTAAAAAAAAGAAACTGAATTGAAATAAGAAATTAAATTAGATAGAAGAATAGGCAGCAAGATGAGGGGTAATGGAATGTAAGTTCTAGGAAAAAGTTTTGAAAACACTTGTAACGATTTCTGGATCTGGATGTATACGATGCTGGACCAGTTGGTATATGATTGCAGCAGATGAGAGAGGGCGCAAAGAATAGATAGTTGAATCGTAGGTGGCTCTTCTCAATCTTAGACTTGAACACCTTTGATGATGGACAGACTATTGATTACTTATTAGAGTACAGACTCAGTAATTTTGAATCCAAAGGACCTGTAGATGGTACGTGCTGAACTGATAGACTCTTAGAGCTGTAGCGTACCTTTAGGATAGACCTAAACAATCCAATTTTCTGGGCATTAGTTGGCACATAACCTTATTCTTGAAACTTATGACCTAATTCTTGTGCAGCCCTGATATGGGTATTAATTGCACAGGTCACTTACTGACTTTTTCTTAAATTCTCTTTTTAGGCACAATTTTTGTAGGGTGTTTTCTGCAGCTGTGACCCATGCATACACACCCTACCCAGGACCAAAATCCAATTGAAACCAGTTGAAATCTCCAACTGGTTTCAATTGGTTTCAACTGGTTTCAATTGGTTTCAATTGGAATATAAAATTTCCAGTTGAAACCAATTGCCGAACTGGAAAATATTGTTATGGGTACTCATTTCCAGTTCAAACCAATAAGAAGTGCAACTGGAACCAGTAAGGTAATTTTTCCAGTTACTCAATTGGTTCCAGTTAGAAGCCATTTCCAGTTACCCAACTGGTTCCAGTTAGAAGTTCAACTGGAAACAGTAAGATGATTTTCCTGTTACTCAATTGGTTCCAGTTAGAATTCCTTTCCAGTTACCCAACTGGTTCCAGTTAGCATTCATTTCCAGTTAGAAGTCATTTCCAGTTACCCAACTGGTTCCAGTTAGAATTCATTTCCAATTACCTAGTTGGTTCCAGTTAGAAGTTCAACTGGAAACAGTAAGATGATTTTCCTGTTACTCAATTGGTTCCAGTTAGAATTCATTTCCAGTTACCCAACTGGTTCCAGTTAGCATTCATTTCCAGTTAGAAGTCATTTCCAGTTACCCAACTGGTTCCAGTTAGAATTCATTTCCAATTACCTAGTTGGTTCCAGTTAGAAGTCATTTCCAGTTACCCAACTGGTTCCAGTTAGCATTCATTTCCAGTTAGAAGTCATTTTCAGTTACCCAACTGGTTCCAGTTAGAATTCATTTCCAGTAACCCAACTGGTTCCAGTTAAAATTCATTTCCAATTACCTAGTTGGTTCCAGTTAGAAGTCATTTCCAGTTACCCAACTGGTTCCAGTTAGCATTCATTTCCAGTTAGAAGTCATTTTCAGTTACCCAACTGGTTCCAGTTAGAATTCATTTCCAGTAACCCAACTGGTTCCAGTTAAAATTCATTTCCAGTTACCCAACTGGTTCCAGTTAGCATTCATTTCCAGTTAGAAGTCATTTCCAGTTACCCAACTGGTGTCAGTTAGCATTCATTTCCAGTTAGAAGTCATTTCCAGTTACCCAACTGGTTCCAGTTAGCATTCATTTCCAGTTAGAAGTCATCTCCAGTTACCCAACTGGTTCCAGTTAGAATTCATTTCCAGTTACTCAATTGGTTCCAGTTAGCATTCATTTCCAGTTAGAAGTAATTTCCAGTTACCCAACTGGTTCCAGTTAGAATTCATTTCCAGTTACACAATTGGTTCAAATTGGAAATATTTCCAGTTAGAATTCATTTCCAGTTACACAATTGGTTCAAATTGGAAATATTTCCAGTTACCCAACTGGATCCAATTGAAACCAGTTAATTTGCATATTATCTGCTTGTGTGCAGATCAATGTTTTATGTAATTTATTTTGATTTACAATGTACTTATTAATTAATTTTCATTTGCAAGTAATGCATTTGTTTTAGATAAATATAAAGATTAGTTAGCAATGATAAGCATGTTCATAAGTAACATATTTTGGTAATTACACAGATTAAAAGTTGATTAGTAAAACACTAACCATGTACAAAATACATCAAATACAAACATATATAATGGCAATGCCTTCCATGTTAAGTATATTATATGGTCTGCATATTATAATGCCCTTTACATTGTACTTAATGTAGACACATATAACAATGCTTCTGTGTTGACATGAGCGATAATTAGTGCAAGAGCTAATTAACTTATAACTAATTAAGTTTATGCCAACTGTAAGTTTCAATTGGATCCAATTGAAACCAATTGAAACCAGTTGAAACCAATTGAAACCAGTTGAAACCAATTGAAACCAATTGAAGCCAACTGGTTTCAATAGGGAAATTGGAACAACTGGTTCCAGTTGAAACCAATTAGGCAACTGGAACCAGTTGGCAATTGGTTTCAACTGGTTTCAATTGGAACCAGTTGGCAATTGGTTTCAACTGGTTTCAATTGGAACCAGTTGTTCCAATTTCCCTATTGAAACCAGTTGGCAACTGGTTTCAATTGGTTTTGCTCCAATTGGTTTCAACTGGATTTTGGTCCTGGGTAGCCTCCAGCACAGCATTGACCACCCAGCTAATCTCATTCAGGTATGACTTTCTGGGATTGATTTGAAGCTCAATGAACAGAAGGCTCAAGATTAGCTATTGTCACCTTCATCAGGGGTGGGTTCATTAGGATCAGGGGTGGGGGCTAAATGGAAAAGGGAACAGATTTATCAATTTTTTTGGTCAAAATGCATGATCACATGTAACCAAACTTGGCAGGAATCATTCAAAATTCTACCCATGGATGTACAATTTTTAATCATGCATGTAACTCAATAAATGTCTTAAGATTGTTCTAAAGATAAAAGAAAGGGGCTAAAGTGTGGTTCGATTCACCTCTCATTCCATGTGTATACCTTCACCATGTACAAAGTCTATGGCACTAGACTATGGAAATGGTAAGCTGTCACTGGCAATTCAATGCCAATGATGAAATAAATGGCAGTGCTTGGAGTGGTGACATTAACCATAATGCGATTGAAGTAAATAATGAAATATTTCATGTATTTAAAAAAAAAAATGCATTTTCAGATTGTAACCGATATATGTATGACTATAGGAATCATCCATGAGGATAGGAGCTCAATGTAACTTAATTCAAACTCTCTGCAAGTGAGAATCAGCAACAGGTAAATTATTCACAAGTTGCATATTATAGTAAGTTCATACATGTACCTCTTCAAAAAACAGAAAGACTACCGTATATAACGGTGTATAAACCGCACTTTTTTGCCGCCGAAAATTTTTCAAAGTCGGGGGTGGGGTTTATACACGGTACACAAAAAAAAAAAAAAAAAAAAAAAAAATTGTTAAGTTTCAATTTATGCCCCTCCACCTGGCGCTATGCCTGGCAATGTCTCCCAGCTCGGTAATCAGTGTGTTGACTCACCACTCGGAAACTAGAACAACACTCAAATTTGTCTGTCATCTTGGTTTGAAAGTAATCTTTCTGATAGATCTCAATATGTAGTTTATAATAATAATAATAATTCCTCCAATTTTTCTTCTATTACATGGTGTACCACAAGGTTCTATCCTAGGTCCCTACTGTTTTTTAATTTACAGTACCGTAATGATCTTACACACACAAAACAAAAATCTCGGCAATTTTTTTTTTTTTTTTTTTTTTTTTTTTTTTTTTTTTTTTTTTTAAGGGCGAAAAAGAGGGGTGCGGTTAATACACGGGGGCGGTTTATACAACGTTATTTACGGTAAACATTTTATTATATTTCAAGAAATGTAGGTAATTGTTAGTCACTACCTAAGCCCCCCCCCCCCAAAAAAATGCATCATTAGTCGTCACTGTTCCCTCCTTTTTTCATTTTCAGCATTTTCCTTGGCAACATTTAGCATTTGAGAAGAATTAACCTTCAACTCACCAACCTGCTCTTAGGCATTTTCTTCAAGGATGCTATCCACAGATGCCAAGTAAGTGGAACAGATATACGAGGTGTGTCAGAAAAGTTCCAGGACTGATATCACAAAAGAAATATATACCCAAATTACAGACTTTGAGTTTTCCCTTTCGAAGCAATCCCACTGGAGTCTTACACAATGTCCCATCTTTCTCTGCCATGCCTCCATGCACTCCTGAATGATTTTTCTTGGATCCTCTGCAGCTTTTTCCGTCCTCATGGCCATGTTTACATCTTCCACATTTGTAACTCTTTGTGCGACCAACCATGAAACCCCTGTGTGCCCCATTATTTTAGGGAGTGACAATTTTGCCGCATTCTGCCAGACACTCCTAATTCAAAGGGCTGTAACTTTTTCTGCAATCGTTATGAAGAAAAATTGTGTCCAGCAAAGTTGTCTAGTTTTGTATTGGCTTTCCAGTCATATATATTTCTCCCAGAGAAACAAGAATTTGGTCATGCAATTTCAAGCATATTATTTGGTTCCAGAACTGAAACATTCAATATAACATTACTACAGTGTTTAGATACCTATACAAGTGGAGAATAAAACTTGTTCATGACAGTTCCCAGAGTAGCCCAATGGACTCGTGTTGGGTAACAGTTTTTTGTTTGTTTGTTTTGTTTTGTTTTTGTTGTCGTTGTTCTTTTTTTTTTTTGGGGGGGGGGGGTTATTTGAATTAAATGTGTTATTATTGTAGAGATAGGTAATGCAAGGTTGTGCAAATGGTAATGTGGCCCCAATGAGGTCCCATATCCTTAGCAGCTCCACAGGGAGCATGTGAATTCATCTGTAAGCTCAGGTGAGCATTAATCCCCTTATTTTTCCCAGTGCACATGTGCACACTTGAATTGTTTCCTTGGAAACATGGAATGCACATGGCAACTATTACAGTTACAGTCCTCTTCTTCTTCTTTTTTTTTTAAATGAGACTTTTCCTTCTTTTGAGATGCCCCTCAAAACTCATGATGCATCTTACCAAATTCTCTTTCCATTCTATCTTTGGAAGATGTATAAGCATTCTTTCTTTATTAGTTAGATGTTTGAAGATTTGTGAGAAGGATAAATTAAGACTTGGACATTATGTTTCTTCATTGATTGTAAACTTCCTGATTTTTGCATGTAATATTTATAAATCTTATTTTTTAATTCCCCTGCAGATAGCTACAGATTGTGTTAAGGATATGGACTCCGAAAACATGGCGAAAGGTGGACAGAAATCCTTAATAGATTTCCTGAAGGAACGACAAGTGGAGGAAGCTTTGCTCAGAGCCATGGAGAAAGATAAGGTAGCTCTTTGTGTATACATACTGTTCATATCTCCTTTTTTAAAAGAATCAAAAGTATTGGAAAAGGCACATTATTATGTGACAGAAATGATGTAAGAAACTGGTAATGCCTTTATAATACTCCAGTGCTGCAAACAGATTTCATGTGTGCAGGCTAATGTCTGTTTGTTTCTTTCAAAAGTAATACCAAAGCCAAAAGAAAGTGCTCTGCATATAAATGTGCTTACTGTCATATGTTGAAGTGTAGAGATAAACATTTAGCTATGGAGATTTGTCACAAGAAAGTCAAGCATCCTATTTCTTTTGGTGATTGCAGTATTATACCTCTGCATATTCCATTGTTATGGGTAGAAAGATATGACCATTTGGTATAAATTTTAGAAGTTTTTAAAAGCAAAGTGAGATCAGGTGAGCCTAGTGGTTGCTCAACCCCCTTGTTTGGTGAAATTAGCAAAAAAGGGTACTTCCAAGGGGGCATCTCGAAAATAGTACCATAGGTTTATGTACATCGAGCACTTTGTCAAGTACTTTAGGTAGGGTTGATGTTGCTACATTCTTCTTTAAGTAGATGGATGAAAATTCTCTAATTCAACAAAGATTTTACCGGGCAAATTGGAAAACAAAACTTGAAAATTAATGATAAAACTACACCCAAAATCTCACAGAACAAAAAAACCTAAGTGGTATCGACAATTTATAGCTATAAGGTGAGGTAAGGGACTCCATTGTAGTAATTCATTTTGATGAGAATTTTATTGATAGCTATACATGTGATGCTGGTCCAATATGTAAAAGTCAATGTCATAGATCACTCAACTTTGGTGAAGGATGTCTGTTTTCCAGATATTTACAAAAATCAAGATATTTTGCTGATATTCCAAGAAATGTACCAGTCTTTATGTGTTGTAAGTAATGTAATGTAAGTTTACATACAGACAGGCAAATATTTAGGCTTAACCCTAAAGAGGCCGAGTTATTTAGGCTATCTCACAGCAGGGGGGGGGGGGGGGGGGTCGACTGCGCAATCGCCACAAAAATCGGCGTGCACACGATGCTTGTGACATAATCTACAAAATTGTATATTTAATTTTTCTGAATTTATTGAATTTTATTTTATATTAATTAATTATGCTAATTTATGCATGGAATCAGACATTTTGCTCTAAATCACTTAAAGGTCCAAAAGTGCTAATTTTGGTCTAAACACTCTACGTAGTATTTTTTTCAAATGAACTTGAAAAAAATTCCCGTATCAATCTGAATTTCTTGTGTATTTTATTGTCTTTAAAATTTCTTATGTATTTCTTTGTTTTTTGACCTTTTGTTTTTTTATTGTTTTTTTCGACAAAATTTGTCGGTGACACTTTTGCGATCATAAACAACATAGAATTAATTAATTTTAATCAATAGAAGTAAAAATATTCATACATCTATGAATTTTCTCTGAAAACACAATTTGTATTGAAAATGTACATGAAATCACGTTTTTTTTAGCAGTTTTTGGTCCGACGTGCAAGTGCCAAATGTTGTGTAACTTCGGAACCGCGCGCCCAGGCATTGCAAATTTGGTGTCAAAAGATGCGCGAGGTTTGAAAGAAAAAAGTCCTGAAACTTCGCGGTAGAATTTGTTTGCGTTGCAGACATATCGCACGAAACGTCCCCCGGCCCTGTTAGGGTTAAAGAACAGATAAAAACAGCAGTGGTTCAATGGGCAAATAATTTATTCAGTTCACCCATGATCTTATGTATGTAGGTCAAAGGTCATAGCTCATCAAATATGCAAAATAGCTAATTATATATGCAAAAATGTGGTTTCCATTCGATAACGTAAGTAATGTTGTTGAGTATATAAGTCAAAGGTCAAAGGTCACAGCTCATTAAATTGCAATAATTGCTAGTTATGTAAATTTGTACCAGGCTAGAGGATGCTACGCTTTGCGTTGCCCTTGTTAAAGAGTAATTTGGGGTTTATTGAAGTATGGTTACCATGTGTAATATAGAAGAGCATTCGCTTCTAATCTCCCATCTGAAAGATGTTTTTTTTTTTTAATTCCTTCTCAGATTGACTGCCATGCCTTGCTTGAAATGGATGATGAATGCTTGAAGGACTACCTCCCTGCCTTCGGTGATAGACTCGCTGCAAGGGCATTCTGCAGGTGTCAAACTAAAAACGAAAAACCATCGTCAAGCCTTCTGGAAAGGCTGAGAACAAGACTTTCAAGAAAAAAAAAGTCAGTTGATGACAATCCCCCCTCAAAAAAACGTAACAATGCACACAAAGATACACGAAAATTAGAAGTAGGGTGGATGGATTTTGACTATGCAACAAAGGAATTAAAGCAAGTGAGGAGTCAAGGCGGAGGAGGGACAAGAGAAATAAGAGCAAACAAGAGCGAACGACTAGACAACCTTCTTGCAACTGCAAAAGGGCTATTTTTCCCTGATGGTAAATCCAAAAGGGGTAAAATTGAAGACTACGAAGTGGACATTCAAGATTTTAGAGGATGTGAGATGGGGAATTCCACTGTAGGCGAACTGTATGAAAATGCGAAATCACGTGTTTTGAGACTATACCTGTGCACCAAAAAAAAAAATAGAGACCAACCATCGACAGAAACCTCTTCAGACAATCAAAGTGAAAACCAGCCAGAAGAAGAAAGTGATTCAAGTGACTGTTATGTTGTCCAGTTTGGGAGAAAAAGTGATGAAGGCACACAATCTCAGCTAGATGAAACATTACCATTAAACCTTGAATATGTTGGAGGTTGCATGATAGATGATGATTGTGAATTACCACCAATACATTTGGGATTCTCGGACTTTGAAGGTCAATCTGTAAACCCACAACGATCCACTAATATTAGTGCCGAAATTCAACCTCCAAACCAAGCACAATCCACTGACAATCGTGCTCAAGCTCAACCAGGAAACCTACAACAAGCCACTGACAATCGTGCTCAAACTCAACCAGGAAACCTACAACAAGCCACTGACAATCGTGCTCAAACTCAACCAGGAAACCTACAACAAGCCACTGACAATCGTGCTCAAGCTCAACCAGGAAACCTACAACAAGCCACTGACAATCGTGCTCAAACTCAACCAGGAAACCTACATCAAGCCACTGACAATCGTGCTCAAACTCAACCAGGAAACCTACATCAAGCCACTGACAATCGTGCTCAAACTCAACCAGGAAACCTACATCAAGCTACTGAAAATGGCGATCACACTCAACCAAGAAGCCAACAACAAGCTGATGCTCAAATTCAACGTGCAAACCCTCAACAAGCTGCCATAGATTATGATCTTCAGTTAGATGATGCGGGAATTCCTTCAGATACAAAAGCTCTGCAAATCCGTTTACATCGAAGCAATATCCAAGCTGAAATGATTGCACTTTTCAAGACGCCTGAGATCCTTAGTATCCAGTTGAAGGTAACTTTTGTAGAGGAGTTAGGAGTGGATGCCAGAGGAGTATCTAGAGAAGCATATAGTGCATTTTGGAACTCCTTTTTTAATACATCGGCAGATGGCGAGGATTACAGGGTGCCTTCATTGAACCCTGAATACGGTTTGGAGGAATGGCTGTCCATAGGGAGGATTTTGTCAAAGGGATACTCTGACCATAACATTTTCCCTGTGCAATTGGCCCCAGCCTTTCTAATAGCCGTCATGTTTGGAGAGGAGACAGTGTCAACTGAGGACTTACTTGAAACATTCCTCCTGTTTCTTAGTCCACTTGAAAGAGCTACAGTGAAGCAGGCTCTACAAGGAGATGTTCTGTCAGATGACGAGCAAGACATATTTGAAGACATTCTAGACCGTGAGGGATGTCACTCTATCCCTAAAGGGGAAAATGTCCGGCCCACAATCTACCAACTGGCCCACAAAGTTATCATACAGAAGAGTATGTATGCACTGGAGGGCATGAGAAAGGTGGTCAGAGATGCCCTACACTCAGCTTTTCCAGATGTTAACTCTATCAAGATAATGTATGGCTCTCTAAAACCTACTCCTAAGAAAGTCTGTGATTTACTTGCCGCAAATCCTCAAACAAGGGAGGAGGCCCAGTCGCTTAGATTTTTGCAGCAATACATCCGAGCCCAAAACGAAGAAGGTCTAGGCACATTGTTGAGATTTTTGACAGCTTCGCCTGTAATGACTGCCACACAGATTTCTGTACAATTCACAAATACCACTGGATTAGCTCGAAGGCCAGTGGCTCACACATGCGGACCAATGCTTGAGCTGCCAACAAGTTATACTTCATATAGAGATTTCAGATCAGAGTGGCAAGCGGTACTTTCAAGTGGCTACCTCGCCATGGACATTGCATGATTTTTTTTTTGTGTTTGTTGTTTTTGGTTTGTCTCGCGCATACTTCAAAGTTAGGAAAATTGGTGTTAACCTGTATTTTCGAAGAGATGTTTTTAAGTGTTTAAATAGATCTTCAACATGTATTGTCAATCGATATGACACAAACTTTGGAGGAAATGATCCTTAAAATGTCAATACCAAATTTCTTTCATGATTTAAAATATAAATATGAAGTATGGTATTTCATAAAGAAAATTCATAGCTTTCATTTGACTCCAATATCTAACTTTAGTTTATTGGCAGTGGAATGTTAAACATTTGATTGTCTTGCTTTAAAACTCGTCCAGATGTCTGCATGAAGTACGAATAGTTTCAAATTATTCTGTAGCAGGTCCCTAACGTCCCTGTCATAATAATGGCCTACCATCAATGCACAGTATACACGTTGCATGGTGTGACATGCATTACATGTAATAGCAAGTTCACCTTTACTTGCACTTTTTTTCCCTTCTCTAATGATTATTTTAGTTTTCTTAATTCTTTTTAAATTCCTTGTTATAGATTCTTTTAAATGCTGTGACATCGCTCAATGGCAGTGAATACGGTTTTTAGAACAGGAATTTTTTAATCAAAATTCATGACGATTTTTACAATGCATTATATGGTTGCTAATAACATTGCCTAGGTTTTGTCAGTTATTCCTCCAGCTTAGTGAAGTTTAATTTAACCCATAGAGATACAGAGCTTTCTTCAGGTCTGAATTAATCAGCTTTCACTCCTCAAATTGGCAACAATTATTATCTTTTTCCTCTCATAGTCTGAAAAAAAAATTAAAATGGATATAACATTAATCAAAATGAATAATAATTGCAAAATTTAATGTAAAATTGCCAATTTTCACATGTAAATAGTGATTACATATTTTCATTGCATTGCCAATTGAGTTTAATGATTAGTTAAAGTTAAACTGCTCGTCAGCATGCCCTTATGATAACTCTTTATATGCACCCATAATTCTTATGTTGGTACTCCTGTTTCCAGATATGAATATATTTGTTATATTACAGGTTACTTTGGAGGAATGGGCTAGAGTGGAATAACCGTAACCCTGAAATTTTGAGTTTGCCCTTGTAGTTGTCTTTTGTTAGGTATTTTTCTTTTAAAATTATTGTTACATTTCCAGCTCACCTCAGCCAAGGACTCGCATCCTGTCAGTTGTGCGCTGTCCATCCTGCCGCATCTGGGAACTTTTTTTACATTTTTATCAAAATTGAATTGTTCAGTTTGAAGTGATGATATACATGTGGGGGCTTGACAAGAAATAGCGTCAAGTTAATTAATTAGCATGCTGAGAAGAGCATCTATCCCCACAGGGCTCTTGTTAATGATGTTACATTTTTCTGACATTGTTTTGTTTCATAATTTTTCTGTACTAGTTACATGTATTGTATTAATTGTTAACTTATATCAGTGCCCGATGCACTTGTTTTTTAGTTCATGGTTATTACATGAGAAGAACGGTTTTGTCCATTGATAAGTCTTTTTAGTACTGATCTGCTCTATTCTCTTAGTAAAATTGACCGTGTCCAAATACGTTGGAAAAGGAAAGCCCTAGGATAGATCTTCAAACTTGTTTACAAATTGCTTCCTACGTCATTATGCGAACACATTTCTTTAAAAGGACGTTCTTACGGGCTCAGAAATTCCGGCCATAAACTATCTTTAGGAAAACTCAAAACAAACAATGGGATTTATCTATACGGGTGTCCAATTATACAACGTGTTGCCTGAAAGAGTATCTTTTCTCAAATCGTAAGCTCTTTGAAGCAGAGGTAGATGCATTGTACCATTAAAGTGTCAGTCTCCCCCCAACCTCCACCTCCCTCTTTCTCTTCCTCTCTCTCTCTGTCTTATGTTCTCCCCTTCTCTTCCTCTTTCTCCTCAGACTTCCCCCTATATGCTCTCGCGTCCTCTTCTTCCCTCATCTTTGTTCTCCTTTTCCCTTCAGTTACTATACAAATGACACAGACATCTTACATGTATTGTTAGGTTTTCTTGTTTTTATTATGTTTCTCTCATTGTTATCGTATTCATTTCATTATCATGCTTAATTAATTATGCTTATTATTACTAGGTTGTTTCTCTGTGTAGTTCTATTCAATGTAATTTCTGTATGATTTATGTTTAAGTTTTTTACCATGGTTAAATAAATTCAATCAATTATTCAATGAAGACTTTTTTTAATTGGTCCCGACAGATGAGCAAGCTCCCATTACATAATAGGTATACTATTATGTTCCCTATGGCTAGCCATCTTTGTAGAGCCACCCAGGTGGAGTAAAACTAAGAGATCAAAATGTCATCTGTCCATAGTGCTTACAAAAATGTGAATAAATTTAAAACAAAAAAATTTGGTGGGTATATTGTTCATGCATGGGGACCCCCATATTTAGCCAAAATCAAAGGTCATGTAAGTATTTTAATATTCCAGCTGTCACTTTAAGGACAATTATACCCATACATCATTAAAATAAATATTTAACTTTTAAGCAGATTAGTGAAAGTTTGAGCAAAATTAGATGATCCATTCAAGAGTTATGATTTCTTGAAATTTGATAAATTCCACGTCGCCCTCTCTTGATAAGAATTTGTGATGTCATAGGCGAACAGCAATAATATACAAAATTTAGGGGAAAAAAAAATCACAAAAGGTCATTTTTCTTGGTAATCAAAACAAAACTTGACCTATCTCATTCAGAAAGCATACAAAAGATATTAACCTCTACATATTTCAATAAGATGTTGAGGGATTCCTCACTGATTCCATGTTCTGATTCCTGAAATCAAAGGACTGTGTTTGTATAAATCAGTCTGTTGTCGAAGTGTTATTTTTGTTTACTTGCAATTAAAGTTATACCTGTCATTCATCTTGCTCGTTTCCCAAATGTCTTATGTGACAACAATAGTGTTGGATGTCCATGTTTTTGCCTTCTGTGTCAATTTTTTCTTCTTCTTGTAACGTTGCTTTTCATGTGTGTGGGTGCCTATTTTCACCTTTACATCTATATCTATTGAAGATGAAGTACCACTGTGGAGCAGAGAAATAACTGTTATGTAACAATTAGATGGAAATTTATAGAAATTCGAAGACGAGTAAAAAAAAAACAAATCACAATTTCAGACATAATTGTTCAAATTCAATAAAAATGTCTTTTCAACAGAAATTTCAAAGCATACAATTGGTAAATCCTTACATTAGCAATAACTGAGTGAAAATTTAGCCCCCCCCCCCCCCCCCCCGGGCTATTGAGGGTTAAGATATATTTTGCTTCAGGGGTTTCAGCTTAATTTCCTGAATGCATATATTTAAAGCAACAAAGTAATCTCCTGCTTCAGATGGATGTACAATTCTAAGGCATCCTGGACTTCCATTGGTTGATCAAGGTTGTCTCTTTTCATAATATACACACACAAGTCATATACATCTTTGTCGCATGGTACGGTAGATCGGAATACAGCATCACTTATGCATGCAGCCAGATCGTCATCATCAACATTGGTGCAAAGCTGATCTTCAGTACCCCAGATTTGTGGAGTATGATACATCATCATTGGATGGCCACTTGGTACATGGAGATTCACAGAGGGTCGGATACGGTGATTGTTCCATATATCAGCCATCTTGTCTAGCTCTGTAAAATAATTTGTGAAACAATACTACCATGGTGAAATTACTGTGTGCAACGAATCTGATAAATACAACTTTAAGTTATTAGTAATCCAATTACGGCAATATAGAACTACTTGATTAAGAACCTGATATATTATGGCCATATTCTTGGTCTAAGTCCTCTGCAGTTAATTGTATTGTGCACTCACAATATATTGTACGGTACACATATGCTACTGAAATGCCCCAATTTTATGCCCTTTATGCGATTGCGCAGTCGACCCCCCCCCCCCCCCCCCCCCCTCTGCTGTGAGATAGCCTAAATAACTCGGCCTCTTTAGGGTTAAGCCTAAATATTTGCCTGTCTGTATGTAAACTTACATTACATTACTTACAACACATAAAGACTGGTACATTTCTTGGAATATCAGCAAAATATCTTGATTTTTGTAAATATCTGGAAAACAGACATCCTTCACCAAAGTTGAGAGATCTATGACATTGACTTTTACATATTGGACCAGCATCACATGTAAGCATTGGCTATCAATAAAATTCTCATCAAAATGAATTACTACAATGGAGTCCCTTACCTCACCTTATAGCTATAAATTGTCGATACCACTTAGGTTTTTTGTTCTGTGAGATTTTGGGTGTAGTTTTATCATTAATTTTCAAGTTTTGTTTTCCAATTTGCCCTGTAAAATCTTTGTTGAATTAGAGAATTTTCATCCATCTACTTAAAGAAGAATGTAGCAACATCAACCCTACCTAAAGTACTTGACAAAGTGCTCGATGTACATAAACCTATGGTACTATTTTCGAGATGCCCCCTTGGAAGTACCCTTTTTTGCTAATTTCACCAAACAAGGGGGTTGAGCAACCACTAGGCTCACCTGATCTCACTTTGCTTTTAAAAACTTCTAAAATTTATACCAAATGGTCACATATCTTTCTACCCATAACAATGGAATATGCAGAGGTATAATACTGCAATCACCAAAAGAAATAGATGCTTGACTTTCTTGTGACAAATCTCCATAGCTAAATGTTTATCTCTACACTTCAACATATGACAGTAAGCACATTTATATGCAGAGCACTTTCTTTTGGCTTTGGTATTACTTTTGAAAGAAACAAACAGACATTAGCCTGCACACATGAAATCTGTTTGCAGCACTGGAGTATTATAAAGGCATTACCAGTTTCTTACATCATTTCTGTCACATAATAATGTGCCTTTTCCAATACTTTTGATTCTTTTAAAAAAGGAGATATGAACAGTATGCACAAAGAGCTACCTTATCTTTCTCCATGGCTCTGAGCAAAGCTTCCTCCACTTGTCGTTCCTTCAGGAAATCTATTAAGGATTTCTGTCCACCTTTCGCCATGTTTTCGGAGTCCATATTCTTAACACAATCTGTAGCTATCTGCAGGGGAATTAAAAAATAAGATTTATAAATATTACATGCAAAAATCAGGAAGTTTACAATCAATGAAGAAACATAATGTCCAAGTCTTAATTTATCCTTCTCACAAATCTTCAAACATCTAACTAATAAAGAAAGAATGCTTATACATCTTCCAAAGATAGAATGGAAAGAGAATTTGGTAAGATGCATCATGAGTTTTGAGGGGCATCTCAAAAGAAGGAAAAGTCTCATTTAAAAAAAAAAGAAGAAGAAGAAGAGGACTGTAACTGTAATAGTTGCCATGTGCATTCCATGTTTCCAAGGAAACAATTCAAGTGTGCACATGTGCACTGGGAAAAATAAGGGGATTAATGCTCACCTGAGCTTACAGATGAATTCACATGCTCCCTGTGGAGCTGCTAAGGATATGGGACCTCATTGGGGCCACATTACCATTTGCACAACCTTGCATTACCTATCTCTACAATAATAACACATTTAATTCAAATAACCCCCCCCCCCCAAAAAAAAAAAGAACAACGACAACAAAAACAAAACAAAACAAACAAACAAAAAACTGTTACCCAACACGAGTCCATTGGGCTACTCTGGGAACTGTCATGAACAAGTTTTATTCTCCACTTGTATAGGTATCTAAACACTGTAGTAATGTTATATTGAATGTTTCAGTTCTGGAACCAAATAATATGCTTGAAATTGCATGACCAAATTCTTGTTTCTCTGGGAGAAATATATATGACTGAAAGCCAATACAAAACTAGACAACTTGCTGGACACAATTTTTCTTCATAACGATTGCAGAAAAAGTTACAGCCCTTTGAATTAGGAGTGTCTGGCAGAATGCGGCAAAATTGTCACTCCCTAAAATAATGGGGCACACAGGGTTTCATGGTTGGTCGCACAAAGAGTTACAAATGTGGAAGATGTAAACATGGCCATGAGGACGGAAAAAGCTGCAGAGGATCCAAGAAAAATCATTCAGGAGTGCATGGAGGCATGGCAGAGAAAGATGGGACATTGTGTAAGACTCCAGTGGGATTGCTTCGAAAGGGAAAACTCAAAGTCTGTAATTTGGGTATATATTTCTTTTGTGATATCAGTCCTGGAACTTTTCTGACACACCTCGTATATCTGTTCCACTTACTTGGCATCTGTGGATAGCATCCTTGAAGAAAATGCCTAAGAGCAGGTTGGTGAGTTGAAGGTTAATTCTTCTCAAATGCTGCTCAATGTTGCCAAGGAAAATGCTGAAAATGAAAAAAGGAGAATGCAGTGACGACTAATGATGCATTTTTTTTTGGGGGGGGGGCTTAGGTAGTGACTAACAATTACCTACATTTCTTGAAATATAATAAAATGTTTAGTCTTTCTGTTTTTTGAAGAGGTACATGTATGAACTTACTATAATATGCAACTTGTGAATAATTTACCTGTTGCTGATTC